>JANCMC010033613.1:5948389-5961508 GCA_024363005.1 Charaxes varanes
GCCACGCGACATAGACAAGGCGAACAGTGTCAGTCACCTCTGGGCCTCGAGCGGGGAGCGCGCCTCGCACATCTTGTGGATGATGTCGTCCATGGCCAGCTCCTGCACGAAGGGCTCCAGGCTCTGGCGCACGTAGTCGATGTTGTTGATGGCCACGCACCACTCCGTGGTCACCTCGAAGCGCTCCTCGTACACCGAGCCGACGCGCGCCGCGCCCGCGCTCTCCACGCACGTCGCCATGCGGTCCGAGAAGAACACGCAGCAGCGGCAGATGTCCTGCGGGTCGCCACGCCCAAGCACTTAGGCCACACGTAACCCAACCCAAATATTCATACTCATCGAAATGAACGCCGCCTACGAGTAGGTTGCAGTTGATTGCGGATGACTGAAGTCTGGGCTAAGTGCTAACAGAAGTTCGTAGCTTAATCGGTGACTGGCATTTGAATCGATCGCTAGGTTCTTATCGTTTTTCAAATATCCGACCTACTTTGTCTCGAAAGGCACATAAAATAGTGGGTCCCGATTAATGTCATTGATTGATTTAGTCGCGAGATTGTAGAGATTGTGGAGGTACGTTGTATGACGTCAGACGGCAGTTGATCATCTTAACTCGCCCCACAGCCACATCCTTTACAGTTTAAGGGGAGCTTGGTAATAGATCGGGATAACGATAGGCAGAAGAAGACTGGATTCAATGGGAGAGATCTATATATGCAGCAATGGACTGCTAACAGTGATGATGTAAAGTCGATGACATCATCGGCATACATCTCGCAGTTGACGACCGGAGGCCAACGATGATGAAATCGTATACTCACGTCGATGATCTTGGCCACGAAGGTGTAGCAGCCCTCGACGTCGGGCCACGCGAGCTGCTGCCAGAAGATCTTGATCTGGTAGAAGATGGCGAGCGTGTCGACGCCCGAGCTGCTGTACTTGACGGTGGCGTCCACGGGCTGCAGCTGGTCCAGCTCCACCGCCTTCTCGATGGGGTTCGTGCTAGGCCCTCTTTTAATCAATGCTAATGCAACCGCGTTGACGCTCGGCAGGGACGGCTGTTCGCTTAGCACGAACATTTTCACCCTAAGTACAGTCGACTCGTCGACTTATTCCTTTTCGAAAAGTTCGTGCTAGGCCCTCTATTAGTCGTGACTATTGGTCGGCAAAGCATCTGTGAACATATGAGGTCCATGGGCATCGGTAGTCAATTACCCCCTGCTCGCTTGCCCCTTGTAACTTAAAAAAAAAACTAAAATTCACATCATAAACCACTTTCATTAATTGGCTGGCCCGTTGGCGCAGTGGGCGGTATCCTTGCATTCCGCTCCGGGGGTCGTGGGTTCGAGTCCCGCTTCGAGTTTGGATGTATTGTGCATTTGTATGTATTTATATATTTCCAAAAAAAATATTTGTGTATAACAGGCGCCTGTTACCTGTATTACAGGAATTAAGTTGTCTACCTTAGGAACAAACATCCGTGCGTCATATAGTAAAATCGGATAGATTATACTATATTGGTTCCTTCCTCTGCAACGCGATGAACCCAGTACCCGCACGGTGAATCCTCCATGGATTCACATGCTAAGAAATTCGTCTCATGTACCCAAAATTAAATACAGAAAAATACACAATATAGAGAGGAAGTAAACAGTGATAATTTGTAATAGATGTAACCTTTAAGTCTAGATAGATCATTTCTTTATAGGTTAAAATATAATCTATCCTAAGTGCTAAGTTGAAACATATCTAGCAAAATAAATAAAGAAACAGTGGTACTCCAGAAGTGCTGTGAAAATTCGAACATACCGAGGTGACGGTTACGATAAAGGTGACACGAGTTCAGTGGTTTTCTCTCATCTCAAAAATGGCCAACAATTTAGGGAGGGTCGGAGGAGGCAAAAGGGGTTTGAGGACCACAACCGTACCACTTCCACTCGCCGGAGATGCACACTTTTTTTAAGTTTATTGACCATACTTACTGTCATTTGACTCAGTTCTGACCCAAAAAAATATTCTGGGTGGTCATAAAAAAATAATCTTAACCTACCTGTCACTCAACTCAGTTCTGCCTCGGAAAGAGTATCTGAGTGGTCATAAAAAAAGACCTTAATTGAACTGAGTCGGGTGACGGGTAGGTACCTAATTACCTTAACTAAACTGATTCGGGTGATACGTGGGTACCTAATGACCTTTACTGAACTGAGTTGGGTGACAGGTAGGTACCGGTCACCAAAAAAAAATAAAAAAAAAAATCTTATAAAACAGATAGAAATTTTATTAATAACCTAAAATGAATTATGAAAGATCTAGGAACAATTAGATAGTGTTTATATACGAAAAAGGGTGGCCCAGTACGTGTCAAGACACGCTTATATAGATGGGTTCTGTATCTGATACGCAATGTAATTGTTGAATAACTTCATAATTTGGTCTCAAATGTCGCTCAAAATATTTTTTCTAATAAGTTTTAGCATGTCCTATCAACATGGAAAAAAATCAAGTCTGTTTCTTTACCTACCCTCTTCCCAGTTTATCTGGGGTCGGGTCTCTGTTCATTAAGGGTTTCATTAGAAACTAGAATATACTCTTCTAAGGATTTAGCTGAGGGGCGAATTAAGATGAGCGACTGCCATCTGAGGTCATTCCTCAGAAACTCTCTCGACTAATATCACTCAGGATTACTCTTTCCATTAATCAGGATTATTGTTTTCGTGCCTTCCGAAATACGGAGGAGGTAGGAAATATCCGACCGATTTCCTAATAAAAAAACTAGTGTAAGAATAGATCACCCATATATCACCTAGCCGCGGTAAGAATTACTTAACCTAGCGATCGACTCAAATACCAGCCACTGGTTAATGTACGACCCCCCCCCCCCCCCCCCCCCCCCCCACCCCAACCCCCCCCACAAACCCCAATCATCCACTACCCTCCCCTCTCCCTCTCTTTAAATTAAAAGTTTGTGTCAGGAGTGGGTGATGCAATACCCCATCAGCGTCGGGGTTGGAACCGGGTACCTTGCGGATTTCAATTCATCACTCATACCGTTGAAGTATTGAGACTCAAATATTTTGTTTCATATCAATGTAAATTCTTTAAAGACTTCTCGGAACGGTATTTCGAGAAAGCCCCCAGACACCCCAACCCCTTAGTTGTCGGCTCCAGCAACTACATGCCCAATCCCCAAGCATTAAAGTATCTTAGTCGCCCTGAAAACGATCTTCACGACCCAGATGATACAATTACGACAAACAACCTACTTAGCCTAGCGACCAACACAAATGACGACCACTGATTAAACCTCCTAATCACCAAAATTATCAATTTGCCAAAACACCTAAATCGTTTAAATATCATAATCCCCAGAATCACCAAAAATCCCCAAATTACCAAACGTTCCAAAAAGTCCAAATAGCCTAAATATCATAACCCCCAGAATCACCAAAAATCCCCAAATCTCCCAAATCGCCCAAAACGCCTAAACATCATAATCCCCAAAATCCCCAATTTCCATATAATCCCCAAAATCCCCAATTTTATTAAATCGCCCAAATATCAAAATCCCATAATCACCAAAATCCCCAAATCCCCAAATCTCCCAAATAGCCTAAACATCATAACCCCAAAATCCCCAATTTCATATAATCCCCAAAATCCCCAATTGAAGGCAGGGTCACTGCCCACTGCGCCAACGGGCCAGCCAAGATAAGATCAAGAGAAGATAAGATCAGATCGGAACTGGTTGGGCAGGGAAGGTAACACGGGCAGTGGAGGTGAGTGTTTGTGTGCACTTTAAAGGGATCCCTCAATCCTGCACTTGCGTGACAAGTCCCAGGCACTGCCCTGGTTCCTCTGCAAGACGATGGACTCGATACCCGCACGGCCAATCCATGGAGCATTGTTAAGAAATCATAGATTGCAACTGCGATTGCTGTATTAATAAACCAGCTTTTTATTTCAGCAATGTTCTATTTTCAACGCTATATATACACATAAACGGTATGTTTACGTACCGACGATGTCAGAGACAGAAAAACACCTAAAGGAATATATTTTAAGGTTTAATGCGGAAGGTAAAACAGTCTCAAGGCTTAGAATGGATAAAGGTTGAGAATTTTCCTCTACTAACTTTTGTGAATTTTGTATTAACAATGGAATTAAGAGAGAATTAACTGTAGGATATTCTCCGCATCAAAATGGAGTATCAGAGCGATATAATCTTTCAATATTGAATAAAGCTAGATGTATGTTTTTAGATAGCAATTTGCCCAAAAATGTATGGGGAGAAGCAGTCAGATGTGCAGTTTACCAAATAAATCGGTGTCCTACTAAAGCTATGAATGGCAAAATACCTGCCGATATTTTTCTTGGTAAGTTAGCAGTTTGCTATTTTCCAGTAGTTTGTCTTGTTACATTGCATGAATTTCCTATTCTTTCATACTTCTGTATAATCAGTGTAATTTAAAAACAAGTAGAACTTTAGTTTAATACAATCCAGGTAGCAGACTGACGTGAAAATAACGTGAATATTTGGAGAAAAACGGATGACGACGTCGATACACCTATTATCGACCAAAAATGAACGTCATTTTAATGACTAAATAAATACGTCTTTAGTTGACGGCGAAAAGACGTGAATTCGACGCTATTTGTTGTACGTAACAGAATGAACTATGTTAACTAGGCCCATCACTAAATCACCTATTTATTTTTATAAATATTTATAGTCAGCCTATTGTCGAGCTAAAATAGAGTTGGGCAGGACACATGGTTAGATGTGGTGATGGCAGTTGGTTTACGAACCTAACTGAGTGGTGGCCTAGATTGGGTTGGAGAAAACCTGGTCGTCCCATGATCCGATGAGCGAATGATGTATGGAGAATGGCAGGAGGTGGCTGGATGAGACTGGCAAAGGAGAAGGGAGAGTGTCAGAGACAAAGGGAGGCCTATGTCCAGCAGTGGGTTGTCAAGGGCTGAAAATGATGGTGATAATAGCGGTTGAAAGTTTGTATGAAAGTCGAAGGACAAAACGCGGACAAAGTCGCGGTTTGAAGCTACTGTTACAATATTTTTTAATAGATTAGATACCTATACATCGTTTATAGTTGTCAACAACAAAGTCCGACGTCGTAACTCGTCTGAAAATCACTTTATAGCCGTAATCAACATTGTTTACGCGTGCCAGGGGTCATGGCGGACTTAAATTGATTTATAATAGTGCAACATGACCCGATGTCTTATACTCTGTAATAAAATGGCGACATAAATAAAAGTGGCCGAAGAGAGTTTCAGGCTTTGAAGTGACAGATGATGGAGTGACAAATGGCCGAATAAATAAGGTGAAGTGATCTTTGGAGGGAGAGTGTATAAAACGGTCACATTAACGAAAGAAGCGAGATGCGGGCTGTGGAGGAATAAAACGGCCAAATAAATAAAAGAGGCGTCAGAAGTGATGTGATCTTTGGAGGAAGACAGCATAAAATGACCACATAAATACAAGAAATGTCAGAAGTGAGATGATCTTTGGAGGGAGAGACTATAAAGTAGTCAAATGAATAAAAGAGGCGTCAGAAGTGATGTGATCTTCGGAGGGAGAGAGTAAAGAGTGACCACATCAGTAAAAGTAGCTTTAGAAGCGAGGTGCGGGCTTTGGAAAAAGACAGTATAAAATGGCCTCATAAATAAAAGAGACGTTAGAAGATAACTTGATCGTTGGAGGGAGGGAGAATAAAGAGAGAGGCGTTAAAAGTGAGGTAACCTTTGAAGGAAAGACTATAAGGTAGGCCTCAGAAGTGAGGTGATCTTTGGAGACAGAGATTGGAAAATGGCCACATAAAAAAAAAAGTTTCAGAAGCGAGGTGCAGGTTCAGGCTTTAGAGCGAAAGAGACTAAAGTTTTGACTTACATATGTATGTAAGTCAAAAAGATGTCAGAATTGAGGTAATCTTTAGAGGGATAGAGTTTTATACTCTATCCCTCCAACGATGGCCACAGACATAAAAGAGTATTCAAATCGAGGTGCAAGCTTTGATAGGAGGGATTACCTAAAAAAACTCGTTTCGCATTCAGAACCTTCCACCTCGAAACGCATGGCTTTGGCTATAATAAATTAGAAGTCATTAATAGGCTCCGAACTCTGGTTGGTCAGCAAGTAATAGTTTGGAAATCCAAAAAGTGCACTTCATGAAACCATTTTGAATTGGGTTCTTCCTGGTAATGAAACGAATCTATACTTAATATATAAAGCTGAAGAGTTTGCTTGTTTGCATGAACGCGCTAATCTCAGAAACTACTGGTCCGATTTGAAAAATTGTTTCAGTGTTAGATAGCCCATGTTTTGAGGAAAGCTCAAAATTGCTCCATCATCACGCTACAATCGAATCTTTTTTGTTACCTAATTTTACGCGGGCAAAGTCGCTAAAGTAGGTAGTGTTTAATACGGGTATATTATTTCGAATAGGCATCTTATGAGGAGGTCGTAGCTTAATAGTGGTCGGCTTTTGAACCGATCGCTAGGTTAAGCAGTTCTCACTGTGGCCGGGTGATGGATAGGTGACCTATTACATCTCCTTTTTTTAATATATCAGACGAAAAGTTGCGAGACTAAACTTTTAAGGTCTTATGTTGCTTTTAATTGTTACTAATCATGAGTAGCGTTTTGGTACTATACTAATATATAAAGCTGAAGTGTTTGTTTGTTTGCATGAACGCGCCAATCTCAGGTACTACTGGACCGACTTGAAAAATTCTTTCAGTGTTAAAAAGCCCATTTATCGATGGAGGCTATAGGTTATATATCATCACACTAAAACTTGTCATCTAATTTTAAGCGGACGAAGACGCGGGTAACAACGAATGTATATATATAGTGCACAGTAATTAATTTTAATTTTATATTATTGTAGACACTTAAGCAGGGATGTTACAGCTCAGCAGGGCATCTCAGTAATTAGCTTAATTAGCATTTGTTATAATAATACGTGTAGTTTTACAACACGATAATCCAGTTTTAGCTGGCGAGGAAATACGACAGACATAAATTTTTTTTTACCTAATAATTGTGTAGTTTTGAAAGTATTATTATTATTTTATATTAGTAGACTGGCCCGTTGGCTCAGAGGGTGCCTCTGCTGTCCGCTCTGGGGGTCGTAGATTCGATTCCCGCCTCGAGTCTGGGTGGTATTGTCTATAAGTATTTATATATTTCTAAAAAAATATATTTGTGTATAAGAGTCGCCTATTTCCTATAACACAAGCAATAAATTATCTACCTTAGCAACAGTAGTCCGTGTGTTATATAGTTCTATATATTTATCTAAGTAAATTACGAAACATCCGATTTTGTCAAAAATTGTTAATTTCAATCATCAAGGTTATCAGTAAGACCTTTTTACTTTTAAAGAAAACGACTCTCAATAGTTCAATGGTAGAAGGGAAAGACTGCCGTCCACGAGGTACCGGGTTCAAACCCCTACAGCTCCTAACAACTAGGGTATCGTCGCACCCACTCCTAACATAAGCTTTTAATTTAAGCTCGGTAGGAGGGGAAACGAGTATTTTAGTCATACCTAAAAGTACAGACGATAATTTACGTGATATCGCCGAACGCTTAGACCGATTGTGCATCTCTATCTACGCTCTCGCTTGCATGCTAGGCTCAGGCGGAACGTGACACTTTTTCGTGCGTAAAGCCTGCCTTCATCGACTTATAAAATTATCATATACGTATAGGTTATCACGTCAGAAGCGTCTTACCTGTTGTACAACTACCTCCAAGGGCTGGCCAGTTTGTAACTCCTCAGAAGGCCTTCGCGTGGGTCGCACTGCATATTCCCTCTCGCCTATAGCCTGTAACAAAATTGAAGAAGTTTAAAAACCCTCAGCGGAAGAAAATGTATATTAGGGCACTAAAAAGGTTATTTACTACTCTTCAAGAAAAGAGCATACTAACTCCACAAAGACCAGCAACGCATCTATATCACTCTTGATGGTATAATTGTCGATGGGCATCGATTGTCACTCAGGTGGTCTACCTGATATATTATAATTAAGGTGAAGTATTAAAAGATGTTATTTTATCTCAAAGTGCATTTTTTTTGCTGATAAAGGGGTCATCCATACATTCATCGTTCGTCCGTCATACGTTAAAAAGGTTTGGTATCACCAAAATGTGGCGATGTGTGGCAAAAGGCGGGGGCCGGGGAGTTCAAAAGCTATATGACGTCTGATATCAAAGTGAAAAACATTCGAAAAATTGAAACTGCTTTTTTATTTTATTTATTTTTATACATGTATAATATTGAAAAATATATGGTTTTCGAAAATGTTACGACTGTGACAAGGATGGAAGGGGGGGGGGGGGGGGTAAAAAAAGGAAAATTCGCCCCCCTGTACCCCCAGAGGGCCCGCCAAAAGCCTAATTAAAATTTTACAACGCTCCCAACCGAACGGGAGGGGCCGGGGGGATCGGAAAGGGGTCAAAGTCCAATAGTTAAGGTTATTTTATGGTTATAATTACCATATTACGTACCCCCCGAAGGACGCAGCAGGGGTCACGTGACTGATAACGGGGTCAAAGTCCAATAGTTGAGGTTATTTTGGAGTTATAGTTCACATTTTAAGGTCCCTTCAGTCAAAGTCCAATAGTTGAGGTTATTTTATGGTTATAATTCACATTTTAAGGTCCCTTCAAAGGGGTCACGTGATCGAAAAGGGGGCAAAGTCCAATAGTTAAGGTTATTTTGAGGTTATAATTACCATATTACGTACCGTTCACTTCTTGGAATCTGTTATGTTGCTTTACTTGTCAGCTCACAACCTCTGTTTGAATTCGTGTTCCTGAATTTTCAGAGAGCCCACTCTTTCATTCTGGTTTCTTGTAAAATGCATGAATTTTGTTTTTGAGTGGTTCGTCATTAACCCAACTTTTCCTGCTTCTGTCATCATTACTTTGGTAAGCGTTTTCAAATGCTGTACATGAGATTATTGCTACATCGTCCGCAAAAGCCAATACATTTATTTTTGCTCCAACTTCTACGCCACCATTCTGTTGTGCTACTTTTTGGAGCGCTTCTTCTATAGCCAAATTGAATAAAATCGGAGAGAGCCCATCTCCCTGTCTGACTCCTGAATTTACCGAGAAGGGTTCACCGCAATGGCCGTTGATTTTGACCGAGCATCAAATTGATGGAAACACAAAATATAGTTGTCGATTAACTTATACACATAGTGGAGTCCTTACAGATTGCAGTCGCTTGTATTTTTCTGTAATAAAATAAATAAATATTTTCATACACCATTACATTTACATTTCTGGTACTTATCTGTCCCATCCCTAGAGTATTTTTATAGATCCGGAGGCGCGAAGGGAGTGCAGCCTCCGCCTAAGTCTTAAAAAAATAACGTTTCGTATACCTACTTGTTAGGAAGCCCTATAATATATATCATAATTATGTAAATAAATTACCGTTCCGATAATATTGCATACATATGTGTCTAATTAAAGAACTCTTTTTAATTAATTTAAAATTGATAATACCGTCGGAACCGATATGTTCTACGTAATTACCGCTTCGAATATGTATATTTTGACCCAAAATAACTCGCGAATTCGAACGTGAATTTGTCGTCGATTCGCGAAAATTCCGTCAAAAAACGTGATTTTCGTTATCCCCCAAATTTCAGATCGCTCTAACTACTTTATTTATTGCTCGATCCGGTTCGACAAGACCTTCCTAGAAGCAGATTTCGCCTAGGAATCGAATGGAATAAGAACGAGCTTCCTATCTCTGATAGTTTTCGCGTTAGAACGAAATTATGATCATTTTTGGTAAGGTAATTTTTGAAACTTTAAAATAGCATATATCCGGGACGGTGAGAGGTAGGGACCTCCGGTTCTTATAACTTTCGAGAATTAATGTGCCCCCATAAAAGAAGTGCCTAAAAAAGGCCTTGCATCTATGTGCTCGCATTTTTCGCAATATGGCTCCGTCTAGTAGGATACTCTACACAAGGGCGTCATCAAGGGGGAGCAGGGAGGGTTAGCTGTACCTCCCCCTAGAAATTAAAAAAATGTAGCTAAGTCCAAATAAATTAAAGTTCTGAGTCCATTTACATGACTCGTTAGACCGTTAAAGCAAATCTCACAGGTAGAAACTCGAAAGAATGTTCTAATTGTTCTGCATTTCGTTTGTACTGTAGTTCTAATTTGTAATTAAAAATTCATACTTATCCATCCTCTATTTTGGGGCGAACTAAGTGATATAATAGAATGGAAAACGATACCTTATGTTAGAAGATCAATTTTCCTAAAAACTTATGATTATATTCAACACCATTCTTACTCTTTTTTTCAAGATAATTTTTCTGGAGTTATTAGCAGTAAAATAAAAGGCATTTTAGATTGTTATGATCGTTTGTTTGCTGAAATGCATCATGGAATACTAGCAAAAATCTTAACAATAATTATTAATTTTTTTGTACTTTTTATGGTACATCCTAATCTAGGATTATTTATCTTTATTTGGAGTACTATATATGTTTCTGTCATGTATAAACTTTCAATAAAACTAAACCAATTATCTTTTGAAGAAACAGAAAGTAGACATAATTTCCGGTTTATATTTTCTGTATGTTCGAGAGAATATTTCCGACAGTTATATAGTTTCTGGAAATAAAAATAACAGAACGCCATTCTTAAAATATACTTTCTTCTTAAATGTATCAATTGTATGACCTTAAAGGTTATGTTTACATAAATAGTAATCGAACAGCTGATTGATTTTTTGAATAAAAATTACGCAATGTTGCCAGTTAACACTTGCGAATGTATCAACTCCCTACTTCATATTTATTTCCTTAACTAAATATAAACTAGTAAAATATTTGTTCAATTAAAAAGTTTGTTGGAAGAGTTTATAAAACAAAAGAAATTATACTTGCAATCTAGGCCGTACCCAGGAATAAATTTCGGGATGTGAATTATGTATGGGAAGTTGTTTTAGGTTGTTGTGATTAAAATGATATTTGTGAGGGTTCTGCTGGGTCCGTTCTGTGGTGATGACTGGAATATGTTGTATGAGGCTCACTGTGGCAGTTTTGGTGGTGGTGCTTGTGGTTTGGGTGTGGGGAGGGGGCGTGTGTAAGGGCTGCAGTCAGTTGTAAACAGGTGTGAGGTGAGTGACCGGGGAGTGGATATTGTCCGAGAGGAGTTGATTTACAAACCTGTTAAGGTGGATGCCATCTGGCCTGAAGTGGGTGGGTCTGTTCCAGAAAAGGTTAATTGTCTATAAAATTGATTTGATGAATTTTATAGACAATTTTAACCTTGTATGTGTTATAAAAGTTTTATTTTTCTTAGCAGCTTGAGTGTTTTGAGGGATACTGATCTCGTTGTTTGCGTTTGCGTTTTGCTGCGGTGAGATAGAGAGATTCCTTTTCCTGTTGTCTGTTGATTCAGGTTTCGTTTTGTTGTTAAGTATGATAAGTTTATCGTATTTAATGATTACATTGTTACCTTTCGCTCTCTCTATTTTCATTTGTTCTTGTAACATTTTCCTTTTCTCTAGGACGTGTGGAGGATATTCTTCTTTTATATAAAAAGTAGTATCTTTCAAAGTCGCTTTCTGTTTCATAATCTTGATTTTATTGCCCAGCGTTGTAAGTGTTACTGTTATTGGCCGGGGTTATATTTGGCATACTGACCGTCGCTACTGTCGCAGTTGCTTTAGTTCGAGCTATGCTATTTTTTTCTTTATGCATGAAGTCCTCAATAAAGTAGGTGGTCTCTTTAAGCGTTTTTTTAGGAATACTAATAATTGCTTTACCTTTACAAACGATGTATCCCATTTCCCGACTTGACAAGTAATTATCTGTTTCTTTTTTTAATTTGTTATAATTTATTACCAATTAAATTATATGTTATACTCTTTGAAGGCTAGAAATAGATTTTAATTTTTAAGGTGGTCGGTTATTGTCATGGGCCGTGGCCACTCCAAATTGCTAAAAATATTACTTACGTAAAACTATTCGCAGTTCTTGTTTAAGACATAGGATTACTATTCGTAATAAGACTTAAGTGTTATTTTAGATTGCACGACAACATGTTCGAACGGATATCTCTTTCCCCTATGAGCTTTTTCCACACCAATCCCTCCGGAAGAATCCTCAATCGGTTCAGTAAGGACATGGGATCCGTTGACGAACTCTTGCCGCAAGCTATGCTGGATTGTTTTCAAGTAAAAATTAAAAATTACCTATTCTTTGATAATATACTAGGACTACATACTAGGACTTCATACCTACGGCGTTCGTGACTCATCGGCCGCATTAACAATAGTGTAAAAAGACTCTGGAATTTCGAAACATGAAGAAGCCTGCCGGGGGACCGAACCTTCGAGTATTTCAAGGACTAGCATCGAGCTAGACTGAACGCACCATAGTCTATGGAACTAGTTTGTAATTTTTTAATAAATAAATTTATTTCATAAGTAAATTCGTGTTTTTTAAGTCCTCCGGCTATTTCCCATAATTAATAGACCCATTTTTGTAAATAAACAAAAATTGCAGATCATGTTAAACTTAGCCGGCGTCATAGTTGTCATACTAATGACAGAGATGGCTCTTCTGGTGCCGATAGCAACGGCCCTCATCATATTCTACATCTTCCGTCTGATATACATACGCACAACGGGTGCTGTTAAGCGCCTGGAAGGAATAAGTTTGTACCTAAGTATAATTTGCTACTTAAAATAAAAAAGTAACGATGGAAGGAAAAAAAAACAAATGCTGCCACACCGGAGGGCCTAGCACGAATATTCTCAATAGTTGTGCTTACTTTTACGTTCGAAGACGAACTTCAAATGAAACATTAATGCTACTATTTTTCACAACTTAGTTGCCAAATATTGCTAGCAGGAACGAAATCAGAACGCGCACCTATAGAATTCTCGACGTTACGGATGTAAGTCGTGTAAAATGGAAGCACGAAACTTCATTTGACGTTTCGTTTCGAACGTAAAAGTAAGTAAAACAATAGAGAATTTTCGTGCTAAGCCATCGGGGGACGAACTTTGACTGTACTTAGAAAGAAAATGTTCGTGCTAGTCTCACAGCGGACCC
>JANCMC010033613.1:5961608-5975213 GCA_024363005.1 Charaxes varanes
TTCGTGCTAAGCCATCGGGGGACGAACTTTGACTGTACTTAGAAAGAAAATGTTCGTGCTAGTCTCACAGCGGACCCTTCGAAGCGACAACGTAGGATGCATTAGCAATGATTAAAAGCGTGACATGATTAAAACCTCCCCTATGTGGGTCTAGTACGAACTTATTCATCTTAAATAAACTCGAGGCGTCGACTTGCTTCGGTTCTTTAGAACCGAATCGATGAACTTAGAAGTTCGTCTAGGTCCTCAGAAGTGAACACAAATTGTCGGTAACGGAGACATCAAAGTCAAACGTTCGATGACGATGATTTTTGTTCACCCAAAAAGTACACATAATATAAACTGTATATAGTACATATAGCTAATGAAAAAAGATCGGTGACGTAACGTAACGATGACCCCAAATGGTTTTTTCCCGTCCCAAAAATTGGCCAACGCAACAAAAAAGTTTTCACTTCAAAAATGGAATAAAAATTTGCTTGTCTTGTCTGTCTTTTGACACGTATACTAAGAAAGACAATGGATACTAATAAAAATATTCCATCAGCTCGCAGCCCAGTGTTTAGTCATGTCAACGCGACAATACAAGGTTTGCCGACCATCCGCTCGTTCGGGGCAGAGCTCCTGCTCACCACCGAATTCGACCGTCACCAGGACTTGCACAGCGCCGCGTGGTACCTCTTCATCACATGCAGCCGCGCCTTCGGATATTTCCTAGATATCATCTGCCTCTTGTTCATCATATGCGTAACATTTAGCTGCCTGATGAAGTCAGGTTGGTGCCCTTTATGAAAGTGTTCATGTAAAATTGGCCAAGAGCGTATCAAGATACGCTTATATAGAAGGGTTCTGTAACTGATACGTGAGAAAGTTATTTGTCAAATTTATTAACCGATTCCACTCAAAATAGGTTTCCTAATCAGTTCTTTGCGTGTTCTATGAACATGGAATATTTTAATTCTCTACATCTAATAGTTTGAAAATCCTAGAGGCCACTAGGGACCACCTTGCAGACGGACTCGCAGGCAATCACCTTAGCAGACACTAGTAAATAGAATGTATATCGACAAGTGCATTTTAGATATTTTGGCGGTGGCTTTTTCCACACGTGAAATTTATGTCCATTTTTACCAACGATGAGGGAATACAATGTTTGCAAAGTCCGCTAGTTTATTCTATAATACATTTTTTTATGATACAAGAGCCAAACGAGCAGATAGCAAACAGCTAAGTGCCTACCGACGCTCAGGATATCTGCACGACCAGGAGGCATGCAGATGCTTTGCCGGACTTTATTGATGCGTTTAGGTCACGGGGAAGTCTCTCAAACAGAACAAAACGCGACAACAATACCATCACTTGACGTGGCAGCATTGCCGACACTTCACGCCGATCTTATGTAAGAAAGAGGTAGTGGTACCCGGACGCGTCGGCCCAATTCGGCTACAAGCATAGCGCTACCTCTAATTTGAAAGTCAGGAGTAAGGGAAAGGGATGGAGTAAAAGGATATAAAGGTACATGGGGAGGAGAAAAAGGATGCGGGAACTAATGTCACAGACGGTATAGGGTGAGTGACAATAGCAGCTAGGGTGCTCCGGGGTCGCGTACCCTTAGTGGATCTGACCAGTTATCGGACAGATAAATGAATTCCACCCCCTGGGAGACAACGATGACAAAATAACATCACATACATATATAAAATTCTTTGCCTTAAACTTAGCCGAAAGTAAACCAGGCCAAGTATATAGAACGACATATTTAAGCTGGTTGTTTATAGAAACATTTTGTATTCGGGAAGCGAGAAAATAATAAATAGAAATCGAACCCGCGCTACCAAAAAGATATCAGAAATGTCAGAATTAGAGAAGCACATTCAAAGAAAAAAGTGGAGATATATAAATCGTTAACATTCATATCAGAATAAATAGGCGTAAGAGTCAGAACCAATAAAGGTATTAAGCGATTTTCAAAAATTAAAAATTCCCTATTAAAATTTTTCCATCGAGATGATGTAATAATGTAATGTGCACTATGAACACAGTTTTATAATTTTTATTTTGTTACCACTGGTTCCTTTACGTTACTGTCACATGAAAAAAATTTCTTATTGTACGATTTAAATGAATTTCTATGATAATTATAAAGTATAATCCTCCAAATGGAGCTCAGGAATGTAACAAAGTTTATGAAAACGCCCAGCCGTCTTCGAGTACTCCGGTAACATACATAGAAAAAAGTTCCCGACGAATTGAGAACCTCCTCCTTTTTTTGAAGTCGGTTAATAATAATAACTTTTTAACAAAAAAGAATAACTTCAATACTACTTTAGTTTACTATTGAAGTTATTATTTTTTGTTAAAATAATAGCCATAAAGTTAGCGCTCAGCTCTTAAAAAATATTTGGTTAAAGATACCTACGGATTGAAGCGTTTTTTGGAGCTCATAACTACGCGATAATTCAGTATAAAAATTAAAAATTTTACCATTATTTCATTTAAAAAAAATCTAAGAATGGTATTCTTTTTTTAGATTTTTAAAACTTTTTGTAATAACTGTTACTTACAAAAGTACTCATGGTATATGGGAGAATTTAACATAAAAAATAAAGACTATTAGACTTTAAACTTCAATAATGCAGCCAGGAAAGAATAAATTATATGAGGATGACAAAAAAATTTGGATTACTCCAATATTTTATTTATAAAATAACTTAAATATATTATATATTTTTTGTGACCTAATATATACTTATCTTTTAGAAGCCTTTCTGCCACTAATAGGTCAAATAAAACCCAGAAACTTGAAATAATAGTTATATTAGTGCCAGAAAGGCTTATGAAAAATAAGTATACATTAGGTCACGAAAAATATATAATATATATTTTATAAAATCTAGAGAAAGATTCTTTGTAAAAGATAAAATAGAACCGTTTCTCCTTGTGAATAATTCAGGAGCCTTGACCTTGAGACATGAAAAACTTTTCCAACACGAATCTCTTTACAAATTCTTTCGAATTTTAGAACAAGCTTATATTTTTAGAACAATTTAATTTTACATTTACAATACTTTTACCTTTTTTATACTTTGTTCTTTTTGCTTAAGTTAAATTTTAATAATTTTTATCAGTTCTTTTAAATATTTTGAAAGTTTAAAATCTTTACAAACGCTACGACCGGCGCTATCGTCAGTAATCTTTCGTGCTACGCTTTTGTAGAATGTGGAGACTTTATAAGATCTAATTTATATCTTTTATATTACCGTTTACTTCCTATGTTCGTGATTTTATAACTCAAGAATCACTCAACCGACTTTCAAACGAGTACATGCGTTGGAAAGGTCGACTTTCACTGATGGTTTATGAAACAGAAAAACATCGAAAAATTTCTACGAATATCCCTTATACGCGCACTTTTATGATGGTGTGTTTTCCCTATATAAAATGTATTTTTTTTCTACATTTTGTCGGTATAAGGCTCTGCTTGCTCGCGTCATTTGACTTATTTAATTTCTGTGTGTTTATTGATTGTCATTTAAGTTTACAGTGCGAGCATTGACATTTTTTGTGCAATATATTTGTAAATATATCACGAAAGGTAGTGATATGGCTGCTTTCGGTGTTGTTGATTCCATATCTGCATATGCAAATGCATATTTTGGGTATTTTTTTCGATAAACGCATATTTTCATTCCTCAGAGCATTAATGCATCTTTTCTGTTGAAATTACAAATATGTTATTATTTCCTGTTTCGAAATGCAAAGAGATATTCTGTAGGAGATAATTAAATAATCTTCTAAGGTATTCAATAAGTATTTAAAAATTAAATTAGTTACCTAGTATTTATTTCTCATTGTTTGTGTTAATGAATGAATTACTTCTTGAGGGCTGCAGATTAGTAGGTGAATAAAATGAAAAAGGTAGTTTTAGTTTCAGAATCTACAGCGCACTGACTCTTTATTTCCAAGCGTGTAGGGATCCATTTCCGATAAAACAAACCCATGGCCTATCAAATATTCAGAATTATGGCGATATATTTGCAATTGATTTAATGCCGTCCCTGAAGCCATTACCCTCTCCTGGTGCTAGTTAACCTCATCTCAACACCATAAAAAGCCCTAAAGCATTCTGTTTCGCACTTGTTTTCAGTTAGAGATCTTGATTTATTCAGGTCTTATGTTGGGAACACCTGTCCCTCTGAACGGTAGCTCAGCGGTGGGTGGATAAGCTTAAACCGAATCGAAAAGGTTGCTTCAGGCTGCAGGATATGTTAATAAAAAAGTGATGAAGAGTTCAGTCAGGAGAGCCTTCGGTAGAAGGGTTCCGTATTACGATAGATGTGCTATAACAATAATCTCCATTTCTGTGAGTGAGAAATGCCGTTTCATGGAATGAATACTGTATAAAGGTGAATAATTCTGTGTTTGAAAACTACATTTGTAATCTGCAGCTAAAACGTATCCTTATATGACTGACAGGAGACTCAGAGTTCCACTCACTTCTCTTTAATCAAGTACATCGTCACGTTGAACGTGACGTAATGAAACTGAAGTCACAGGATGTTAGCGGGGCTTGACATTAACCTTTTTTTTACATTGTCAGTGGCTAAGGAACGAGTGGTTCATCATATTTGTAACAACCGCCTCCCATAGACACCTCCACCACCCAAAGACGAGCAGATCTGCTCCCCGTCTCACCGACTTTGTACAACAAATTTTATCCCGTAGTAGACGCTTTAAATGGCAGAAAATGGTATCAAAACCACCCTTAAAGAAGACTCACGAGCAACGCCGACATTTGCACAAAGTGGTTGGGGTAATGAATGCAAGAACGTCATATTTTCCAAGGAAAAAAGAATTAATTTGGACGGACCCGATGGCTTTAAATACTGTTGGCACGATTTGCGCAAAAACACAAAAGTTACCATTAGAAATTTTGGTGGCGGTAGTGCAATGGTTTGGGCGGCTTTTACCCATAACAATAAAACTTCTAAATGTTTTATTTCGACACGAGTGAATTCTGAGTCTTATATGGAACTTCTAGAAACCGTTCTAATAGATTTCCATCTATTATAGAACATTTATAAGGTCGTGATGTAATGTACTCATTTGTCTTCAATTGAATCTCGGCTTCCCTAGAGCAAACTGCTCCAACATCAAATTTATGTTTGGCAAAAATATTTGCATACTTCTGTAATAAATTAAAAATCTGATATTTTTCATTGGATTCAGTCAGATGCTCCAATTTAGGCAGATATTTGCTTAACTCAGTGTACTCATTAAACTTAACTGCAATGGAATCCTCCCTAAGTTCTTCAATTGTGTTCTTTGCAAGAACATCATCATTGGTTAAAATGTTATCATCTTCAATATTCATCTTTGTAACGGCATGTTCTTTGGTTAAAACTTTATCATCTTCGCCGTATAAAGACCAAATTTGGCAAGGATGTAGTTTATAGATAGTAGACATCCCCCAAGAACGGATTTTTTGACAGGACCAGATTAAGGAGGCAACGACCTACGTTCCCACCTTTAATTCCTCGTCGAAACCTTCCACCTTAGTGTGTCTTACCACACATCTTTTGAGTTGCACCAACAACTCAGGATGGTGCTATCAATACGTAACTGGACATGTTTTCCGTACTCCTGCCAACTTATGTTCGAAGTATTAAGTGACTTCCAGATTGGTCAAGACAAATCAAGCCCAGTTGGAAGATTCTCAGTGACTTAATCCAGATATAGCAGTTATCAATAACTATATATATATATATATGGTTACTACTCTATCTCAATTAAGTCTTTTAACCTTTCAAAGGTCTACACTTTAACAGTCTCTGTCGCCAACAAAGACTAACCATTTACATGTGTTGCATAACAGCACACATTTTTTTCAGACGTAATATCGATTATTGCGTTTCTCACATCGAGCGACGCGCCAATATGAAATCATCATTAAAATCGCATAAGGCGGCCCCGCAGTGAAAGTCAGCGATCGTGAGACCAGCTCACGGCCCGTAATGAATCGGCATCACGAGCGATTGTCTTTCCGTTGCGTCCAGGATACGAGCTCATAGCGTTTTTGTCGTGGTTTCACTACTTTCTATTTAAAATAATATCTCATACACTCAAAGTTTTTAAGTTGTACATTTTGTTTAATTAGCCTGTAATGTCCCATTGCTGAGCAAAGGCCTCTCCATTCTTAGACCACACTCATCTATCCTGAGCCGTCCCAATCCACTTCTTTCCTGCAAAGGCATCCATGTCTTCGCGCCACCTCTTCCTCGGGCTTCCTGGTCATCAGCGGCCATTGGTGGGATTTCATAAATGTTGTATATTTATTATAATAACTGTATTCGCACACATTCTCCCGAGGAAGCGCCTCGCTTGTCCTTTTGGTCTACAACTAAGCTAGGCAGGCGCCTCAGAGTACCAGTGCCTCTGTGTCACATACGATCTGCTGCGAATGCTGCTATACATATAGTTATGGTATTGTTGTCGCGTTTCGTTCGGTTTATGAGAGTTCCCGGTGCTGGTTTGCATTGAAGGTGCAGGTGACGTATCTCAAATATTCCAATGAAATAGTTAATAGTTTATTTCCTCTCGTTACACCTTACCCTACTTTACTTTTAACGCAACCTCCTCTAACTTGCACCATTGAGGACATAATTCATAATATCGTTGGTCCCTATTGCAACCCGACGCGACAATCGGAGGCGTGGCGCTACTTTAGAAATAGCAATGCGGTCGATGTAAACAATCATTGGGTAACATTATGATAAAGAGAAAACTAAACTATCTACCTTTATACCAAGCAGCTCAACCGTGGATGATAGGGTATCGCTCTTTTGAAATCAGCACTTTGCTATGGGAAGCCTTCATAATAAAAGATTTGCTGGTTATAACAATTATATATTAATACGCAATTAACAATTTTCACATTATTTTATTGTCAGTTAAACAGCGACCAAATGAAATTACAGTTGGGCTGGACATGGCTGCCGCATGTCGGATGATCTTTGGGCAAAAATCTCCAGTTTAAAGACCCCAGATTGGAAACGACATCGCGGCAGGCCAAGAATGAGATGGAGGACTGACTTGTATCGCTATAATAGAGATTGGCAATGTTTAGCCTTAGACAGAATCTTATGAAAAGAGGATAGGAAAGTTCCCTGCAGTGGGAAAAAATTGGCTCTAAATAAGTAAAAAAATAATTTTATTGACACTTTAAACACATCAAAGGATTTGAGGTTAAGATTCTTTATATTAGACCGCACTTTATAGTACCAAGGTAACAAGAAGCAACTCGCACAGACATACCACGACCATTTTCATCCTAAATAAAGTCGACTCTTCGACTTCGAACGGTTCGAAATGGTCATGCTAGGCCCTAGCACGAACATTTAGAACCGTTCGAGTCTAAGATTCGTCTTTGAAAATATTCGTGCTGGCCCCACATCGGACCCGCCTTAGTGTCAACGCGGGTTACATCAGCATTCTTTAAAAGCGTGACATGATTAAATCTTACCTCCTATGGGCCTAGCACGTATATTTTTATCCTAAATACAGTCGAATCTTCGAATTCAAACGGTTCGAAATGTTTGTGCTAGGGCGTCTTAAGACTATAACATAATTAGGTAATTCTGCAAGATTTATACGAGCGTAAAAGAGGGAGATAGTGAATTATTCCTTAAACTTTTTTCTAATTTGAAAAATCACGACTCATCAATTAATTATGCGTGCAATTAATTATTCCGAATTTCCGATCGCAAGTCTACAACGAAAGGCGGTCGTTGATCATTTTTTTGACGTTTCCTTTAAATCATTTTTCAACACTGTGTTGCAAACATATTAATAATGTTCACATAGACTAAGGCTGATTTTATCTATGGCATTACTTTTTATATTTATATACATGAATACCCAGATCGGAAACGACATCGTGGCAGGCCAAGAATGAGTTAGAGGTATAATACCTCTACTTGGGTCATTATTATAGACATTGGCAACACATAGGTCCTCTGCAATTTAAGCGGACCCTGAAACTAGACCAGGATAGCATTAGATAGAAGAAAACATTAATTTTAAAATGGAACGAGATAAAAGTTTTTGTGATGACAAAAACGATTCTATATTTTGGCATCCCTGTATCTACCTCGTGTCGCCTGTCAAGCCGAAAAATTATGTGTTTTCCTAAACTCGGCCGAAAGTTTCCGCATCGATTTTGAAGTTGGACGGCATTGGTAATTTATTGAATCCGACATCGTTAGTTTTAGCTGCTTTCACGGTTTTGGGATGAGGCAAAATAGCTTATAAATAATCTTTGCAGAAAGCTATGCTCCATATGATGTAACTAGGTAACCAGGCGCGGGTACAGCCTTTAACAAAGGTGGTGGAGACCACCACACAATTTATACCGATTTCCGGCCAAATGTAAATGGCATATGAACTTGTTTATGATCGATATAGCGTATATTCCGACAAATCATATGCCTATAAAATACATCATTTTAATACATTGTTTTTGTAAGGTATTGGAAACAGTATTATTAAACTTTCGATGCCAAAAGACCATGAAAGTGTGACGTCACAAGTCTATTACGGTGGTGGGCATGCCCAACGAGCAAACCACGGAAGATCCGCGCCTGTAGGTAAGTATAAATTACAAACTTATATTATAAGAAATTGATAGAGAGATGATTTTTTTAGCATTCTATGGATTCACCGTCTGGGTGCCGGGTCCATCGCGTTGCAGAGGAAGGAACCATAGCAGTACCCGGGACTTGTGACCATAAGTATTGCTCCAGAACACGAATATTTACATTGCTTAATTTTTTTTTTACCTTATTTGAAGTAGAGGGGTTGCAAATGTCAAAATCTGTCTTTTACCTCTGATAAAATGTGCATGTTTTTATTTATCAATGTCTTATGTTCGTTTTTTATGGGAACAGAGATATTATACCCTATATCTTGAACCCAAGCTCTGGGCAAAAATAATACTGATTTCAAAAATTACAGTAATTAAATGGATATTGTTATTGTGTAATTGAACTCTAGTGTTATAAATAGAGGAAAAAATATATATTACTTCATTTATAAAATAAAAAACGTGCCTTTTTTTTTTTTTAATAAACATTAAATTAATCTCGACTCCGGCATTGTCGCGAGCCACCCTCCGCCGTTTTTCCCTCACCATCCGCTCGTGCGCTTTTGCCCAAATCTTTGCCAGGCCCAGCCTGTTCACCCGGAGTTGATCCGCCATATTGTCATCAACAACCGAGCCCGCGCTATCCCTCCGTCGATGCCTTAAGCCAAACAGTGCTTCAAAAGGGGTAAATCCGGTAGCCATATGAACCGAGTGGTTATATGCGGTAACCGCCCTGGGCATCGCCTCGTCCGCATCCAGGCCTTTATCTACATGAAAAACTCGCAGATGGTCCCCTAGGGTGCTATGCAGCCTCTCTATGCCCCCCCTGCTCTTAGGGTGGCCTGGTGTATTAAGGTGCCGTGTCATCAGATAACTTACTACAACTTTATCACGAACGTTTCGCACACCAGAATAAGAGACATATTAAACAAGTTATTGAAAGGGAATTTGGTATTACTACTCGTCTAGATTCTGAATTATGTACAGGGTGTATTTATGGAAAAACACATCGAAGAAAATTTGGAACAAAAGAACGGTCGAAACTACCAGCGGAAATTATACACGCCGATGTGTGTGGTCCTTTTCCACCTTCCTTCAATAAATTTAGATACTTTGTTCTTTTCAAAGATGATTACAGCAGATTCAGACATGTTCATTTCATTCGACATAAATCGGAAGTTTCTGAAAAACTCCGACAAATGCTACAAGAGTGTAAGGGAATTCCAAGGATTACAGCGTTTGCATTTCTATTAAAATTTAGAATTTTCCAGATGTAAATAAGTTAATTTAAACTTTGTATTCATTTACTAGTTATATGACAGGCTAGAATCTATGAAAAATGGATTCTTATACCTTCATTACAGTTCCTTAAAATAAAATAAACATAAGGAAAAAAGCAATCTATAGCTACATTACTATACTATATACTAATATATAAAGTTGAAAGTTTGTTTGATGGCCTTCACAAGACCGGCGTCTAAACCAGCAGCAGTGGAAGAAGTTGTTAAAAGAACCCGCTCAGCAATGGGCCAGGTCCAAGAGCCGAGATTTCTTGTAGTCAGTACACCAGAGGATCAGAATTTCGCTTGCTTTTTTAAAGAATAAAGCATCTGTAAACATGTCATAACGCAATAATTATAATTTATCATTATCAACTTACAAATGTTTATTTGCAACGCTTTTAAAATAGTCTATTAAGTTAGAAAGATGATAAATTAAATAGCCAAAGTTATTACTTGTGAGTTTTAATGCAACTATGTTTGATAAGAGCGGCTTTTATGCATTTTTCAATTATTTATAATCACTTGCGCTGAATTATAATTTTTACAGCGGCTTTGTTATCAGTTTGTTCACCGATACTTATCAAAATTTTAAACTGTAACAAATAAGGTACGTATTTACACAAACATGTTTACATGTACAGTATAAAATAATAAAACATCGCTAAAGGTACAATACATTGCAAAATATTTAACAATTAACATCTTAAATAATTACAAAAAATATTTGCTTATATTTAACAATTCTTGGTTATCGTGTAAAAAAAACTTCTACGATTATTAAGCAAAATTAACCTTGCAACTATGGTTATATTATTAGCACTTTAAAAGTAACTTTTATAAATGACAGATGATTTTTCGAAGGATTTTTAAATTTAAAACTATTATGCAGTTTGGCGAAGGTTGAACTTTTTTCTGCTTAAGTCACAAACTTGACATTTATACACATTTTTGCAAAAAACAATGTAACTTTCATACCATAAATTATTGCTAGTTTACCTGTAATTACTATGTAAACTACCAACTAGTTTAAAAGAATGTTTGTGTGAAAATTATGTTAAAACAATAGCATACTTAAAAATGATCAATGTTTATAACCTAATCTAAATTTACTGTGGTCGTTAATGACCTTTGTTGTTAAAAAGCGACCTTAAATAAATAAAATAAAAAAAAAAAAAAAAAAAAAAAAAAACTTCTAAGTCGAAGGTAATACAGTACATAAACATTGTTCAACAGGAGATAATATTCCAAAATTTGACGACAAAATGACGGTTGTAAGTAAATCAGCGTTTTGCCTTTTACTCAATACCTCATTATTACAATCATAAACTTATTAAATGTAATATAAGCAGAATCAACAGATTCATAAATTCATTTATTATGATTTGCTACTTGCTTATCTCCTTATTATTCGCTTGCTTCTTCATCATTAAGGATTAAGTGGAGGTAATCAATAATATGTGTATAAAGTGAATTACAGTTCAGTAATTTATTTCTATAAATCTTTATTTTCATTGTCTTTGCGGACTTCAAGGCGTTATTAAGAGACATTTTCTTTTAAATCCTCATACACATATGAAGATACAGTAAAGAAAACTTCCTGCCTAAAATGAAAATAATTTCTAAATTATAAACCTTTAAACAAATTTTCAAATCTTGAAGCTGAAAAAAATTAGTAAACAATTTTTTTCAGCTTTTTCTATATTAAATAAACCTTATTCTTGCCAAATTTCATGATTCTAAGTCAACAGAAAGTACAGATTTGTTTCCTTAACCAATGTATGGAATTGTCATATACACAGCCATATCCTTTGATTGTGTACACTTAGAGAGTTGATTTTTTTTGAAGCTTCAAAGGAACGCAGACCTCAGTATATGGTATTTATTTCAACTTTATAGCTATACATGTTTCTGAGAAAAAGGGTCTTGACGGACAGGACAGACAATGAAGAGATCCTAGAAAGGGTTCCTTTTTCAATAGAGATACGGAACAGTAAAAATTAAAATAACATCCTCTTTAATCAAAAGAATCTGAATCAGGGTATAAATTATCTATACTCAGTTGTTGTCCTAATAAATAAAGTAAGTTAATAAAATCAGCTTCGTTTCAACGTCCTTTATCCAACAATCAAAGAACTATTTCAATATCTCCATGCAGTACTAAGATACAGCTATTTTTGTATTCATAATAAAAAAAACTTGTTTTGATTAAAAATAAAAAGAAATAATAAAATATTATTCAAATAACTTCACAATGTCATTAATCACTTCATTATCTATTATTAAACTACATAATTTGTTACTAAAATGCAGTTTTTATCAAATTATAAGCGGAATAAGTCGTAAATGACAAAACTTTTTTGCGATTTTGCAAAAATCTACTTTTTGAGTTAGGTCAGTTTATCACTAAGCGTGCGATATATAGAGTTCCGAACATACTCAGCTTCAATCAGAGTAAAAACTCTAAAACTGATTTTCAGTAGTTCCCTTTAGACAGACGACATCAACACATAATGACGATATGAACATAAAAAACTGCAGTAACAGAAATTTAAAATCTCACACACACTAATGCCAAACGATTTATACGCACATGTATAGATTTCACTGTAGGGTTGTCTCAAAGAATAATCTTGACCACCGCAGGTATGTTACGACCTCGAACTGTGATAATATATTTTTTTTATAATTTCAGACCGGCCAACTCATCTGAAAAAGACAATATAGATCGAATAGTTGAGAACATGTTTGTGAGGAAGCCATGGCCAGCGCACGGGATTGGTACGTTTAAATTTATCTCTATAAGAAAGTTATCAACAATACGCCCAGGCTCGAGGCGGGAATCGAATCCACGACCCCCCGAAGCGGAAGTCAGAGTCAATGCCAACTGCGTCAACTGGGCCAGCCACAATTCCACAGCCGTAATCAATTTTATGTGAATTAGAATAGAAACAAATTTTTTCTTCTCTTTTCAGTGTACAATGAACAAAGTAAGAGATCTATTTTATAAATTTAAAAAAAAACGATTGCAAAATAGAATATAACCTCATTTTCCTATTTTTCTGATCAAGATATTCTATGGGCCAATAAATCAATGAGCGCATGGCTGGAGTCTCTAGAAAAAATGACTTAGTTGTCTATAGAAAGAACGTGATGACGACACAAGGAAGTTTTATCATTTTTTTTTGTATTTTATGTTGGTACGATTTTTTTAAAAGTGTAATTTCTAATGAACCGCTTGTAGAGATGAAAGTTTCATAGTATTTTTTTTTTGCGTAAAAAAGTATATTTGTTTCGTTCTTGTTTATATTTTCTCCGTGTTATTATTGTTTATGGTTGTAAAATGTAGGTTTACGTTTTGCAATTCTGATTTAAATAGTTTCCTTCTGAAAGTGTTTCTCATATTTCGTTTAAAGAAATATACATAATTGTTGTCACGTCTGTGAGTGCAGTTGTACCGTAAAAAACTTGTACATTACTTTTAATAGTTTTGGTTTAAAATATTCGAATAATTATTTTATGCATACTCTATGTAGCTGTAATTGATATGTTAGTATTGAGTCTGATGTACTAAATGTAATTAGTTAAATGCATATTTTCTTCAACTTTCATAGAAACCTTCAACCCCCATTTCACCCCTTCCGAATTTCAATTTCGCGTCAAAAAGTAGCCTATGTTCATTCC
>JANCMC010033613.1:5975313-6006058 GCA_024363005.1 Charaxes varanes
TTCATAGAAACCTTCAACCCCCATTTCACCCCTTCCGAATTTCAATTTCGCGTCAAAAAGTAGCCTATGTTCATTCCTAAGGTCCTATCTGTTTCTATACTAAATTTCATCAAAATCGGTACAGCGGTTTAGGCGTGAAAACAGATAGAGTTACTTTCACGGTTATTATATTTGTCTTCATCCGCATTCGATGCTTTTTATCCTTTTGTACGGATCCCTCATAAACTTAAATAGTGTTTTGCTTCTCTGTTTATACCATAGCTATATACTAGTGAAAGTATTATCAAAATCGGCACAGCCGTTTGAAAAACCAGCCTTAAAATGCAGTTTTGTTAAATTGGTTTGCTGTTATAGTCTTAATGTTAAAAACAATTGTTTTATTTCTAACTAACGGCCCACTCCGGCTTCGTATTTACCTTTTCGAATTCTTCATACGGATCCCTAACTTTTTTGCCTAAAATATTCTATCGTCTTTGTTCATCAGGGATAATGTAGGATTCTGACGGTGGAAGAATTTTTAATATTGGTTCAGTACTTTCGGAGCTTATACAACGCAAACAAACAAACAAATCTAATAGATGTATTGAACTAAAAAAAAATGCAGCCAACTTATAATATGTAAATTGTTTAATAATGTAAAATTCAGGATTTTTAGTACAGTTTTTACCATATATATATAAAACGCTGGTTACAGATTCAAAGGACAAATCGCAAGATAGAAATTCCCAAGAGCCGCAGAGCAAGGAGGCCTCTCAGCCCAACAGTCTAACTTCAAGTTCCATATCAACCGACTCGAAGCCGGAGAGAACGGAGAAGGCAGAGAGAGAAGAGAAGACGGAGAGGACGGAGAGAGCGGAGAGCGAGCAAACTGGGAGCGCGGAGGCTTGACGCGTAATGTATAAATATAATAGAGTGACATAGAAGTAATTTATTGGAACAGAGTGAGTGAAAGGACTAGTATGAGTGCAGTGAGGCCCGAAGGAAACTATAGTCAATGTCAAAATAAAATTCAAACTCAAAATCAACGTCAAACACAAAATCGAAGTCAAACCTAAAATCGAAGTCAAATTTTTTTATCCGCTTTTTTCGAAAACTGAAAGTATTTTTTTGGTAGAGCTTTTATTTAAAAAAAATAACTTGTTCTACAGTGAAACCTTTATAGCTGGGATCTGGAGAAAACTTTAGTTAATGTCAAAATCGAAGTCAAATTTGAATTCAAAGTCAAACTTTTTTAAACGCTTACTTTTTTCGAAAACTTCACTGTGAAAGTATTTTTTTTGTGTAAATATTATGATTTTAAAAGAGAACTATTATATTACAGTGAAACCTCCATAGCTGGGGTCTGTCGGAAACTATAGTCAATGTCTAAGTCAAAGTCAAAGGCAAAACTTCTTTATCGGCTTAGATTTTTCAAAAAAATTCACTGCTAAAATGTTAATATAAAGATTTCTATTTTTTTTTACTATAAATATAATTTTTTTTTAAAGAAAATTCTATTATATTACAGTGAAACCTGTATAGCTGGGATCTGAAGGAAACTATAGTCAAAATCTAAATCAAAGTCAAAATTTCTTTATCAGCTTAGATTTTTCGACAAACTTCATTGTGAAAGTAATGTTTTAGTATAAATATTAGTATTTTAAGAGACAACTTTATTATGTTACAGTGAAACCTGCATAAGGGCTAGGCTCTGAAGAAAACTATATATTTTCTTTATAAAAGTCAAACTCTTTATGATCATAGGATTTTTGACAAAATTGATTGTGTAGGTCATTTTTGAATAATTTCTCATATTCTGGTGATAACATATTATTCCGCTAACTTAAAGCTCAAGTATCTGAGTTTGTGAGGATCTGAAAAGCTCCCACTAAAAGCTCAGTTTTGATATGTTTTTTGTTAGATTTTATGTATTTATCCAGAGTCTCCTTAAATCCAGGTCCCCCCACCGTCCAGGCCCCTCACTTGCCCACCCCCCCCCCCCCCCCACGTCCCCACTCACCCGGCGGCCGTCGAGCCTCCCTAGTTAGATTGTACACAATTTTTATGGGAAATGATTAATACATATTTTTAGAAAGTATGGACAAAAATCCCGTATTTAATTACTTTTTTAAAACCTTAATTGAAAAGCGTTTTCAATTAAGGTTTTAATAAACATAAAACGAGCTCAATAAAAAACTCTTTAAATCTACTTTTATTTCAAAAATTGATTACGCAACGCAATTGTGTGAAATTTTTTGACGGTGAGTGTATATTAAGGTGAACAAAGCTTTTTAAATATTTAGAAATATCGCTATTGATACTTTGTCTTTGTTTTATAGATCTAATGTTACTGGAATAAAATCTACAATTAAAGTATTAGATGAAAATAATACAAAGGTTGCTTATGTATGGGAAATGTGACATTAAGAGCCATATCTTTTCATTGCGAATACTTAGAGGATAGATTTTTTCACAATCTTAAGAGACCGTCGTCCTCAATATTTAGTACAAATTTCAACTTTATAATTTTACGCGTTCTTTAGAAAAGGACCTTGACATACAAACAGACAGATTAACAAACAAACATTGATGCAACATTAAATTTATGCTTTTCGGATTTTTCCCTATATTTGTGTTATAACATTTAACTTCTTGCCAAATTTGATGGTTCTAGGATGTCGGGAAGTACCCTATAGGTTTTGATTTCCGTTTCGAATGTACTGGTATAGGGAATGCGACATAAATGGTCATATCTATCACGCTAAAATACAATCTATATTTTTTTACCTAATTTGACGCGGATGAAGATTAATCACGTTATTTTAAAAAGAGTGGCTAAAGAGTTTGTTGCTGATTCTTATCGTGGTTCACGTTTCCGAATTAGTAGTTGCATCTATTTTTTTTATTTAAAAAAGGTTCACCAGCAGTTGTTACAATGATACATAGGTTATTTTAAACTACATAAAAGGGGTATGAACGAATTGTACAACTATATTAAGGTAAACACCACATTCAAAATTATGTAACAAAAGTAAATTTAGTTAGTGACTATATACTAATTAACACTACACTAGTTAAGCATATTTATAGATTCTTACACTTAGTTAGTATTAATAAAACCACAACACATGTATAACCTTGAATAATATACGAGAAGATTGAGTCAAAGTTTAAACATGACGACGGTATGTGAATTGTCAAATATTACAATTTCGTAGAAAGAATTGAAATTTTGTTTATATAGCTTTTATTCGGATTAGCCAATAGATTAAAACTCAGTTTCGTTTATTAATAATTTAATTCATTTCTCTCTTATTTTTACTGTTTCGAACAAGTAAGAAACCACGAGAAGAACCAGTAAGAAACTCGTAATTATTGTTTAAAAATAATTCTTACAAAAAGAAGCAACACTTCACAAAAGGTGTGTACCGTTTGTTAGCTGAAACGAGAATGACGCATGCATGCTGCGTGTTATGAAATAACAGGTAGTGAGGCCCTTCTACCGTTGAGCTGTAGAGGCACAAAGTTTCATCATCGAATAAGGTTCAAAATTGTGTATATATAGTTTTGATTAAAGGATACCAAAGCATATAAATCTAAAGTTTAATTTGAATCCATTAAGATTACAGCAAATGAATCATGCTAATAGTAAATTTACCGAACTAATTGAAAGTTTGCTCAGATTCGAGATTTGCTCAAATTAATCGACTATATTGTGTTTAGAATTCAATTAAAAGTTCTTTTGTTTTGCCAACTTTTTTCAAATCGATCTTACGCTTGTAATCGCTGGTAAGTGAAATATTTCATTTGTATAGGTTTTTTTTAAAGGAGAGATACGTGTCAGTTCTCTAATGGAAAACATCACAGCATCGGACACGGAGTTCCCGTGGGATTCGACTAGTTTACGAAACGTGGCATCATTATAATCTCTTAGCAGCTAAATGTATTCGGTCATAAAGTAAAACAATGAAATCAGTTTTATTTTATCTTGTTTTATCTTAATACTTTACGGAAACAAACAGTGCAATTACAATTATAAAATTACAAAGTTAATAAAGTTATTTAAACCAAAAACGGTTTCCTAGAAGTAATAGGAAGTGGACAATGTGTAAGAGTATTTGACAATTAAGTTTTTAAATAAAATGAGTAAATTAGTTGATACAAACATTAACAACCCGTATTAATAGACATAGTTAAAGTTAGCCTTAGCAATTGTAACAATAAATGACGTTTTAGGCTCTTCTCAGCGCAGGGCGCAAGTGAAAATGACATCAATACTAATATATAAAGCTGAAGAGTTTGTTTGTTTGAACGTGCTAGTCTCCGAAACTACTGGTCCGATTTGAAAAATTCTTTCAGCGTTATATAGCCCATTTATCGAGGAAGGGTATAGGCTATATACTATCACGCTAAGACTAATAGGAGCGGAGCACCATTGAAGAATGTTTCAAAATTGGCGGTTTTTTCCTTTTTGAGAGCTTCCGCTACGTGCGCTGCGTAAACGGATATCGTTTCGCAAAAATTATGTATGCCGGAGTTGTAGTTTTCTAGCCTAATATTAAGTCAGGAAAACTTTTATTATTATTTATGACAAAAGTTTCCCCAACTAATGAGGTCAGCCGTTAACCTTTGTACCACACGTTTATTTACGATCTGCGTGTATTTTATGTTTTATTTTTTTATTCTTCAGTTTTATTCACGTATGGTTATTTAATACTATATATTTTAAAATTTAGCGAATGTTCTCATTTATATTTCTATTTAGCTTATAATTTACCTATCGAGCAGAAAGTATAAAAAAAGACTTTGAATAATAGAGTATAATAGAAATAATAATACCGATTGTAGATTATACTACTCAGAAACGTATGAAGAGAAAGCGTACTTAGATAAAAAATGCCGGCCTTTAATGACAAAAATTTTAATACTTTTGCGTAATTGCGTATGTTAGGGTTGAAAGTGACACAGAATTTTTACTTTTTATTGTACACTAGTTTTAACCGAATTTTATTTTTTGTACGTAACTCTATTTATTAAGCTTGAGGCTAACTAGCCTATATTTCTTATAAATTCAGCTATCTACCAATGAAAGTTTCACCCAAATCGGTAAAGCCGTTTCGGAGATTACCCGAAACAAACAGACAGACAAATTTTTTAAAACTTGCGTTTCTGTTTGTATATATTATTGTATATTATATTAAATATATATTGCAGCTTACAATAAACAGAAAGATTTTCAAAGCGGATTCTAAAATCCGTAGGAATGCCACAAGGAACACTTATATTTTCGCTCTGTCCGTCTTCGCGTCTTTATTATTTATGTAAATAACTTTATGTTGCGAGTTACAATCGATGTACGGCATCAATTCTGCGATTTTCTTGTCACCAGTGACGTTCTTAAAACATATAATAAGCAAAAAAACATACAAACTAGTTCACAAAGAAATTAAATATCGAAAAAGACTTTTTAAAGGCAATATTGTAATGTGTTTTAATGTAAATTAAATTATTAATTAATTAATTAAAAAGTTAATTAACTTTCTAATTAACGACTTAGCAAGTGGAAGACCTGAAAATGTGCAGGATTGGGATGTTGAGATGAATATTAGCTGGAACACATCCACGTGTCTGCGTCGTAAAATTCGTTTGACATAATTTATTAATAATCCATATTTGGTCAAAGATGAGGGATTTTAATCCTTACTCCGTGCTGGGTTATATTTCCGACCCACCCTTGGTCTATAGTCGTACCCTCTATATTCTTTTAAGGTTCCGCACCTCCAAAGGAAAAAAGGAAATCTTATAGGATCACTTCGTTATCCCTCTGTCTGTCAAGACTCTTTTTCTCATGAACGCGTAAACTTGAACAGTTGTAATTAAATGAATGAGATCTACGGTCAAACTCTCTCTGATACCTGAAGGCTCTAAAAAAATCAACCCTCCTAAGTATACGCTATCAAAATACATGGTCATTTATGCATTTCCCATATTAAAAGGTACATTTGAAAGGTGAATGAAAGCCTAAAGGGCACGTCCGGTTGCTATAATCATGAAATTTGTTAAGAAGCTATATCTTGTCGCATACATATAGGAATAACTCCGAAATCCGCATATTCTTAGTAAGAAAATAAATAGCGGTGGCTTTGTTAAATTAAAAAAAAATCTTATGAAAAGTATAAATCTTAAAATAAACTGGTAAAGTATTACTTGAGGGTATGGAACCCTTAATGCAAGAGTCTGTCTCGGGCGGGGCCGGTTTATTTTTTATTCTCTACTAAAAATATAAAAACTTTTTCACATTTTCCTAGTTATTCCCGAAATTTATTTCCGTTCCTTATAAAATATTGATTAAATCATCAAACACCATGTACTTAAACAGCTTAACCCTCTATTTGAATCGGGCTTTCCCAGTGAACTCTTTAGCAAGCCAAAGGATTTTCACAAACGTTAGCGTGAATAGATGGCGCTAGTAGTATTTTACGTCGCGGTAATTCTATGTTCACTTCAAAGGTATATATGAGGGTTGCAGTTAACTTTAGTTTATGGGCTCACCTGTTAAGAAATTTTTGAAATCGTTGGCCCGTTCGCTTTCGGACGGGAGATCCAACGAATAAAATGGGATTGGACTTGAACTAGGTACTTCGCGTACTAGGTGACGTACTACCTAGTATTAATTCCTAGATACGATTGATTGATTTATTTTATTTTAGTTATAAGGTTTCCAACAGAACAATTACTAAAACATACACAAATTCACACTAAAAAAGTAAGTGACGTTCTAATTACAGGAAACAACGACATTTACATACATAATATAAGAAAAATGCAGAATCTAAGAGCGTACAGATAGACCGATAGAACAAAATACGTAATAAAATAGCAATTTTTAAGGTAGACTGTATTAATTAATTATACATCACGCTGAAATTGAATCTACTTTCTTGCCTAATTTTACGCGGACGAAGACGCGGGCATAGCTGGTATATTGTTAAATCAAAGCAGACTTCTTGTGTTGATCAAAAAATTCAATTACGTTACTAACATATAAACTTATTACGAGCCGTAAAATACTGTAATTAAAGTTTGAAGTAATAAAAAAGATACACAAGTCAAGCAAAATATTTGAATGTATTTATTCAAGTTGTAACTTGGTCAATTCGCGACGTAGGCTTATGACATTCGGCGGGCAGAGTCGTCACTTTCCAATAGCGTTAATATAATTCCTACATTTGACTAGATATATTCATTTCCGATTTGTATGCCGGGACAACAATTTATGAGACTATTTGAAGGCATGGCGGATTTAGCGAAAGTGCTGTAGAGCCGCGGTGAGTGCAAACGGCCGCATTATGTAATTTTTAGACATTTGACCGCCCGCGTGCGCCGCAGACTTGCGACGGAGTCGTGAATAGTACACAAATGAGTTTGTTGTAAGCTCTCCTTATATCTTTTAAAATAAACATCTCGTCTTAGTAGTCCTAATCCCAAGTTATTTAGGATTAAAAAAAGGATGAAAGATTTCGAGAAAAGGTAATAAGTGCCCCTGCGCTACGTTTGTCTCGTTGTGGCGGGTCATTAGCCGAATAACAATACAGAGAGTTTTTGATGTCACCAATAAGATAATGCCATATGATATAGTCTACGTACTGTTGTATCCAGTAGCGTATACGTTTAAATAGTTTATTGTATATGAATTATATGCTATACTTATCACTACATTACCATACAATAAGTTTTAAAAATGTTAGCAAAATACTTAATTTTGTCCATAAATGCTAAAATACAACCTAAATAAATAAAGCAAATTGGACTTTGTGAGAGAGAGAGAGAGATCGAGATGAATTTCTTAACAATCTATGGATTCACCGTTCGGGTAACGGGTCCATCGCGTAGCATAGGAACCATAGCAGTGCCCGGGACTTGTGACCCAGATGTAGGTTTAAGAGCAAATAAATAATCCATCATATAAGACCGCAAATTATCTGAAATTTTACAAATAACATTCAAAATGCGACTGCTAGTCATGAAAACTTCTAAGAGTTGTGTTAAAGTCAGCTTTTACGCGAATTCTACGTTAATAAAAGTAAAGCTGTGGATCAAAGCCTATTTATAAAAAAGATCGAGATTTATAAAACCGGAGAATCATCAAACATGAAATAACTTAAGAAAAATTATTGTTCAAAATTTAAAGATCTGTTTTTAATTTTTATTTCTAACTCAAGTATTTCAGTCATCAACTTACATCTTGACTTAATGATAAAATTTAAATTAACAGTAAAATTAGTATACACATTGTTTAAATGTTTTCTCTCACTTGAAAGTACTTTGCGAACTGTTATTAATTTTCAGGATAAAATACTTTAATTCCCTTAATCCGCAAATAACGCGAGGAAAATTTGTTTCGTGCAACGATGTAACCCGAATGTTGAACCACCAAAACCCAACACTGCACTGATTGTCTGTTGCGCTCCAACGCACATTTTGCTTAAAATCGGAGCCACATCAGCCAATAGACTTATAATTTCTTCTTTGTTATGGATTTCCCGCAATATGAAGCCCGATTCTCTGAAATATTTTTGATTTTTTTGTAACATTGTTATACAATTGTTTTCCATACATGAGATAATAGTTCAGTATTAGTATTCAGTAGACGGTCTTGTCGCTGTGCTGCGGCCGCACATGTGATCTGAGTACGGAGGCCCCTATTTAGCTCTTACTTTTGTTTTCACTTAACTATGATGTTCCTCTGTTAAAACTGCCGTTTACGACAGGTTTATATAAGTTTATTTTCTTTTACGTTATTCTTTGCTTATTGTTCTCAATTAGAAAGGATATTGAAATGAGCACTTAGATCTTTCCAAATTTGACGAGGCGCGTGAAATTAAATAGACTCTATGGTGGCAAGTATTTTGTTCATTTCTAGTCATGACGATGAAAGTTTAAGTATATTAATTAATTGTCACATATAACAATGTCGTTTCGGGTTGCAGCATTACACCGATTTTCCCTCGTATTCATTCGCGGATTAAAGCAAAGTAGTTTAGTTTTTCAGGCATTTAGCAATTCTATAAAAAACGGGTAAAATTAAATTATTATGCGGTTTCTCTAAGGAATCTGATTAAAGCAATTTCAGTAATTAATTATTATAGCAATCTTTAAAACTTTAACGAAACTAATAAAACCAAACTAACGAGATATTAAACTCTTTTTTATAAGAAATTAACATCTTGCACACTTAGATTAGCATTTTTTCATTAGCCTGTAATGTCCCACTGCTGGGCAAAGGCCTCCCCTCTCTTAGACCACTCTTCTCTATCCAGAGCTACCCCAATCCACAGGACGATGATACTTTTAATTGGCCGTTCATCAATAATCCTTCTTTCGATTTTTCTAATGTTGCTCTCCTTTCTCTGTTTTTCTTCTAAATACTTGAGTTTAAATGCAAACTTTCGTCGTAGAAACTTTTTATCGAACAGGAATGTATTTACAGTTTTCCGTAAGAATTGTTCGTCCGACGAAATCCTCACTGCGTCGTTCCGTAAAGGCTTTTCGTCGATATTCCAAGCAGCAAAGTCGAGTCCAGATTCAGTGCTTATTCCGTTTACTTCATTGCGACTTGCTGCGTCTTCGGAGTCACTGTGCTCCTTGACGAGATCGTTCAACTCGTCTTTGTAGCTTTCGAGTGTGCCTTTGAAAAAGCTCAGGGTTCCGATACCGTTTAAAAGCTTTATAACCCGCCTAAATAAAGTTAATAGCCCCCTGAAACTTTTTCAGCGCACCCTTAGGACTATTACGCACTGTTACGATACGATTTATCGAAGTTTTATAGACATGACTACACGGTAAGGTTCTCGCGTTTATTTCTAAGTCGGGCTAAATCGTAGAGCAATTTGCTGCTCTGATAGTGATCTTACGAGAAACAATTCTGTATTAACAATTGGACTCTTGAGTTTAGTTGCAAACGTTGTTGTTAATTTTATTTTTTATTTTATTTATTTTGACGAACCAACAGCATTTTACAAAATATAATAAGTGTACAATTATGGAGTCATTTAGACATTTTGTGGAGTGAAATTTAATTACCTAAAATGATATTCTGATATACGAAAATCTCAACGAATGGTTATATTTGACAACAGAATTTAAATACTCTTTGATTGACATGTTTCTTTACTCTGATACGACAAATCTTTTACTCTGAAATATAAATATTTGTTTGTTTATATTTCGATTCATATACTTTAATGTAAATTCCTGAAAACATCATCTACATAAAATTATTAAGCATCTTTAAAAGACCTCTTTATTACATACTATTTTATATCTCGCCACATTTTGCTTAAATATCAAATTATACAAATACAAACGGAATGAAATGCACCGTATAATTTTACAGTAACTTCCGTGTTTTATTTTCGATTTATCGTTTTGTGGTGAGTCTATATTAACCGATGCCTTCTGTTTGTTTGCTTCTTTACAAAAAAAGATATTAAAATACAACACTAACATAATATTATCTTTTCTTTTCTTTTCTTTTCTTTTCTTTTCTTTTCTTTTCATTCTTTTCTTTTCTTTTCTTTTCTTTTCTTTTCTTTTCTTTTCTTTTCTTTTCTTTTCTTTTCCATTGCTACACAATGCAAACAGCCAAAATTATTGATGTCTCCCAAGATCTGAAGACTGGCTAGTGTTTAGGACAGAGGATAAGTGCAATTCAAAAAGGTAATGCCACCAGCCTTCTAGGATCATTGCCGCCGGGCAATGATGCATTAAAACAATTTATTATGCACCACAAAATTAAAAAAGTATAAATTTATTTCTTAACAAGATAATCATCTAAATCAGTCTAAAATAATTAATAGATATAGTTAATATATATAGATAAAGTAACGAGAAAAACTTTTCCTTCCTTTTAAAATTAGTTATAAATCGAAGTTGACTCGCATTTTTCACTTTCATTCAGTTTGTCGTGTAATGAAAATTCAATCTAAATTAGACGTTATCTCAAGTTGGATACTTCACAATGTAAGTGTTATTTAATTAAGTGTTGTTATATTTAATACATAAACTTACCCAAAAGCTTTCCACGTAATGCGAGAACAGGAAAACTCCCGGTAGAGACATGGCCTATTATTTCGATATTGTAAGTGTAAGCTATAAATAACTGCTATTTTAAGCCAAAAAAAGTTTTTTAGGCTATGACTTACGACGTAGTTAGTTTTATAGAAAATAAATATATTTTATAGATTAATGATCCAGATTATAATAAGTACGTACCACGATAATTAATTTTGAATTGTCGATATTTCGAAAATTAATTATCGTAGTACGTACTCGTTATAAATAGATCAATATGTTATTAGACCTTCGTTTAAAATCTTTAATATATTTTTTTTCAGCAATCTCCCACTGTACAGTATGTAAAGACTTACTAAAAATGGCCAAAAGCGTGTCATGACACACTTATATAGAGGGGCTCCGAAAGCAAACATTTGCTTACATATTAAACTAAAAACCATGTGAACAAACCTGTCACATACAGGTAATAACTAGTTTGTCTCACTATATCGCACGCTCAAACATAAACTGACCGAATACGTTTTTGATCTAAAGTGAATTAATAATGCAGTTTCGTTTCAACATCCTCTATCAGCGAATCAAAGAATTATTTCGATATCTCCATCCAACACTGAGATACAGCTATTTTTGTCTTTTTAACTAAAATAAGTTTTCAGTTAAAAAGACAAACAAATAATAAAAGATCGTTAAAATAACATTTCAATATCGTTAATAACTTCATTAACTATAATTAAAATACATAATTTGTAACTATAATGCTTATTATTTCATTTTAAAGATGAACTGGGCAATTATTACGGTTTTTATTTTCTTTTTTTTTAAATTGGTAATAAGAGTGATCTTTAAAAGTTTTTCATTTCATGTTATAGAGTGACTTTGGATATTTAATAGAGTAACTGGTTCCCGCTAATTCAACCGCATCAAATTTCTAGAGCCCCTAAATCCGGCCGTATCGAAAAATTTGTTCTCATTCTACTAACTATAAAGTACCTCCCAGCCAAATTTCATATATCTACGTCCCGCGGTTTTGAAGATTTCCTCATAGATGACCTTTAGCTTTTATATTTATATAAATTTATTTTTAAAGGTGAACTAGGCAACTGCAATAACTTTTAAATCCAGATTCTGATGATGGAGCTGGGTGTTAGCCATAGGAGCTTTGTTATAAAACGACATACATACATAATTTCATCGAGTTTTAGCTCGTATGATTCATCTTGACGTATACTTTATTTTAAGCGTTATCCAGGGTCTGATGATGGAGCTGGATGGTGGTCATAGGATCTCCGTAATATAACTTCACAATCCCATCGAATTTGGGCTAACTTAATTTGTCTAAACGAATTTTTAGTTCAAATTTTAAAAAGTAAAAATAAATTTTAAGTAAAAAAAAAATAATTAAAAAGCTTTTATTTAAATGTACTTAAATTGATAAAATAAAATTTTCTTCGAAACTTTTATTATCAACTTATACGTTTCGTTCGGGTTGTGAGAGATCTCGGTAGCCTAAACCCCTATTTAACGACCGGCAAAGCATCTGCGAGCCTTCTGGTGGTCGGTAGACACCTACCGCCTGCTTGATTGTCCCTTGGAACGTAAATAAAATTACTTTGGAAGTCGGCCTCGTTATTATTCCAATGGGTCATACGAGGCACGCTTGTCTTAATATGTAATATCTGGACAGTATTGGTTCTCGTCCAACACATTCCTGATTTTCATTATGTTTGACCTTTGATCCTTCGAAGAGCTGTTAATAAATGCTAGCACAAAGGCACAAGGCTCTGCCGCCTTATTAAAAAGTCTTCATTCTATTTTTAAATTCTCTAACCACTATTTCGTTGCTGCAAAGTTGTTACATGAAGATTTTTTTTAATTTATTTAGATAAATGTTTAATCTAATGTTATATTGACACGGATATATAAAGCTGAAGAGTTTGTTTGCTTGCTTGAACGCGCTAATCTCAGAGGCTATTGGTCCGATATGAAAAATGCTTTCAGTGCTGGATAGCCCATATATCGTGGAAGGCTGTAGGCCATATATCATCACTCTAAAATTGAATCTATTTTTTTTTAACTAATTTTACGCAGACGAAGTCGCGGGCACAGCTAGTTTTGAATATTCCTTATTTTTGGTTAATAGTTTTCGTTTCCAGGTTGATTATTTTACAACATTTATTATAAAGTACACGCAAGTATAATGTAGTTTTTTAAACAAGGAAACACATTATTTGGGTTAATTAAAAAAAAAGGCACATTTCTTTATAAATATCGGGGGTATGACGAAACAAATAGGTATACGAAGTAAATTTAGAACCAAAATTGCCTTTTTATATTCTTCACAATAATTTACAAATTAATGCAATAAATTTATTTTGGTCAAATTAAAGCTAAATTAAATCCTTTTACAGTAGCACGCTTCCATTTTTTTAGGACCCGATAACCATCACACTTCCGCAACCCATTAAAGCAAGTCAATTTGGGTTACATTAATTAATATCCAGCTAGAACAAAGTGCCTAAAAAACTATTATAAATTCATATTTAGTTGTATACATAAAAAGAACTCACTTTTTTATCCAAAAAGCATATAGTCGTGGAGAAAAAAAGAAGAATTAATCGAAAGCTTTACGTACTGAATGCAATTGTTAATTTAAACCATCCAAAAAAGTCCATATCGGTTCAACTGATTAAAAGGAGTTCGGTGACAACCAGTCGTTTTTTTTTAAGGCCTCCCCTCTCTAGATCACTCTCCTCTATCCAGAGTTAACTCAATCCATTCCTTTCCCGCAAAGGTGTCCAAGTCGGCGCGCCACCTCTTCCCCGGCCTATCTGCTCTTCAACGGCCATTGATGGGAGTCCATATAGTCACAACAGGCCTGGCCTGGCCTGGCCTAGCTTTGCGGATCCATTTGTGCCACATGCCCAGCCCATTCCCACTTGAGCTTTCCTAATTTTTTTCCGTACAGAAAAATACAGTCGTAATAAAGAGTTATATATATTGCTATTCAACGTGAATTATTATTGAATGCTGCCAGCTGAATTATATCGCATCAGAACTGCAAATTCCACCCAAACCACCTCGATGTCCGAAAATCCACAAACGTGCCATGCAAAGGAATTTCTTACGCTATAGTGAATCTGGATGGAATCAGATCTAAATAGACCTAGATATGTATAAAACCCGATATGTGTAGAACCAGATATGTATAGAACCAGATCTGTATAAAACCATATACATATGTGTAGAACCAACCAGTATCTGTATAGTAACTGATTCGATTTAAAGGCTGACTAGAACAACATTCTTATTCTTCAAAGATGTGCAATTCGACTGCAAGCTCCTTAGGTAATGAAGTCTTTCCTGGGCGTCGATACTCACAATCAGGTGAACCACCGGCTTCTTTGCCCCTCGACAAATAATATAAAATGTCAGCCATGAAATAACAAACCATAACCGCACAACGTAATCCGCCTACAATTCTTAAAGGACACAATAATAGAAAATTGTCAGACGCAGATTCTCGCTTGTCATCGTAAATATCCTTTGCTGTCCTCCGTTATATTATTGTTACATTATTATGCGTTCTCTTTTAAGAATAAATTTCGTTTTTCGTTTGATGTTTATGGGTCGGCTTGGGATGTCTATGTTATTAAATAAGTCATGAGTTTAGCAAAGATTTAGTAAATTCGGCACTACAGCCTCAATTGTATGAAATAAAAATTGTATGTGTCCGCTCCGACGCACGACTGGAGTTTACTCCTTAAATCTTAGCCCACCTTCGCCCATCTTGTCCCACCTTAGCTCACCATCGCCCATTTTTGATCATCTTAGTCCGCCATTGCCCACTTTCCCCCTCCTTTTCCTTTCCTTTATGCGTTCGGTATAAGAGACGTGGGGAGCGTAACAATAGAACGCGTATCATCTGACACACTCGATTTCCTTTCCCATATTTTTTCATACCACGGGCCTTATATAATTTGTTAAGGAGTAAACTCGAAAAATACAAATTAACAATATTAGGAGTTATATTCGCAAGGGTTTTGTAACATTTGACAATGCCAAGTTATTACACATGAAATCCGTAATCATGGCCGGTCCCATCACCCGTCTCCGAGGCTCGAGAAGGACAATAACAAGTTGTCACGCGCAAATTCCCAGTTGTCATCGTGAATGGCCATTGTTGTCATCGCACTAGTTGATTAGTCTTGTGTGTTCCTAGTTTGTTCTGTGAATCAAGGATTACACAGCATTTGTTAGAACAATTTACAATACGACAAAACGTAACTAGTTAATTCTGTATGAAGACTTCAGAAGTAAAAAATCTTCATTTGTACACATATGGCTAGGAGTATGATTACTATTAGTTGTTAGTATTACTTTTTTCTAAATTTCTTTTAAAACTAAAACAGTTTATTGAATGTATTTCTTTTTCGGAAAGACTTTGTTTCTATATTTGTAAAGACAGCCCAATAAACTAAATCGGGACTATACTTGTTTCTCTATAGTAATAATAGCGGACCCGGCAGACGTTGTCTTGCCCGAAGTTTAGGCTCATCTGCTACTAGCTATCACGTAATTTCCTTTGTATTAAAGAAATTAGACGTGACATTGGCTGTATGTGGTATATTAGAGCCAGACATAGCTCAAAGTGTTTGCGCATTCTTGTCCTTGATGTCCACAAAGTTCCACAAAACTTTGTGCAGTTACACAAAGTCTCCGGGGCACACTACATGATCATTGAAATGATCATGTAAATCAGGGCTCCTTAAACTGTGGGTCGCGAGACTACTGAAAGGGGGTCGCAAAGATCTGATACTTTTCAATCATTATAAATAAAATTTGTGCTAAAATTGAATTTATTTTTTTACATAATTTCATGCGGACGATGTCTTTGGAAGAGGTTCTTTTAAAAGAAACTAAAAAGATATATTTTTGTAATTAGACCTAAGTAATTCTTTATTTATAGCTGCAACTTTTTTTTTTTCTTTTGTTTGTTTATGATTTTTTTATCACTTAATTTATGTTTATTTATATAATTACATTTTTAGTACAAGATAGGGTTAATTTTTTTTATTCTATATACATACCCTCACCCGCTTGCACACTTACACTTTTTTTTCATGGACGTCTAACGTAAGCTGACAGAAAATGCTTTTAGCATTAAGCTCAACTTTTGTGCAACATTTTTTCTTTAGTTGATGTTAATTGATCTTAATGCTTCATTTGATATTTTAAACGATACATTAATTGAAAATTCGTTAGATTAAACAAGATAAGATATCAGATTTGTGTACATTCGGAAAAATGGAACATAATTAATTACTATGGTTAAAATTTTGAAATTCCTAATGAAACGTTATGTAGGAATGTTAGTAGTATGATATTTTCTTTAAAAACTAAAAAAGGTAAGACTTTAAAAATAATCTTCGAATAATGTTGTATTTGTTGTCATACTAACAAAAAAGACTGAAAAAGTCTTAGAGAAGATAATAGTTTGTTATTATTATTATAAAATAGAATTATCTGCTGCTTACCAATTTATTAGGAATAAATACTCTATTTGTATTCTTATTTTCATGCAATGAGAGTGTACAAACACATTGTATGTTTGTATGAATGAATGTGTGTGTGTGTGTGTGTGTGTTGTGCCTTGGTAGTATCTTGAATTATATAACAATTTTTAATAAAGCCTCAGTGTCCTCATAAGTTAATATTTTTAACCATGGAATAATTATCTTCTTGCAATCGTGACTATTTGTTCGATATATGTTTAAGGTTTTATTTAATTTAATGTATATTAGACGTGACAGTTTTTTTTTTGTTGGATTCGATGCAAAATGTGTTTTAGTAATAACGGTGTCTGTGACTACATTGTTAGTTCTTTTATTTATAATAGTTGGGTCGAATCTTAGTGCTTTAGAAAAATTCAAATTCAAACGATTCCAAAACGCTCGTAAAATAATGCATCTTTCGAGACTAAGCTATAATATTATTTTTCTTTTGGCTGTTATACTAAAGTCAATTCAATACTTCAACGGAACAAATCAAACGAAATGCATTTCACATTAATTCGAATGTTCGTACTAGTAGGTCAGCACATAAAACCGACGCAGCCTCTTTGCGCTGAACTAACCAAACCGCAAACCTATTAGCAACTGCTCGAGTAGAAAGGTAAATGAAATGACGAAAACAGAAACTGGAAGTCTATTATAATTTCATTGATATTTTGCGACGATTAAATACCGAACATAATATATGCACAACGGCGTATTTACATGGCCCAGATAAAAAATACCTAAGCCGCGCTAAAGTAAGTTTAAGCGAAACTAAAATAATTTTTGATTTTATATATTTCTGTATTATTTCAAGAGAGTCCTGTTTATAATGATTAACAGTACTTAAAAGAAAATACTCGTCCAATTCGTTATATATTTAATAATTAAATATATATAAAAACTCGTATCAAATTAATATCAGTCAATATTTAGTAAAATTTGTTCATTTTTCAGTTAGATTGATTTGAGTCAATCTCTAGTATTATTAAAAAAGAAATGTAAGTTATTCTGGTCTCCTTGTGACCATAGTTATACGTAAAAATTCATTCCACGCGCTAAAATTATAAAAAATATGTCTATCTTTTAAGGTTAGCTCAGTGTAACCTTTTTTAAGCTAATCAAATTTGTTCTAAAATAATGCATTATTTCTGAATATCTTTTTATAAAAAAAATATTAATCCTTATACAAACTATTTTTAAATCTCTAAGTGATAAGATTGGTACACGCGGACGAAGTCGTGGGTACAGCTAGTATATTATATTCTTAATCTAAAGAATCCATTTCTTATACATAAGAATAATGATTTTAATATATAGAAATGTAAATGAATTTATTTGTTAAAGAAAGTAAGAACCCCAAAAATATCGCACGCACGACATTGTTGTCAAAAACTGCACAACTGTGCAATATACAAGGAATTTCGAACTATGGATAATACACCCAGACTCGAGGTGGGAATCGAACCCACGACCCCCGGAGCAGAAGGCAGGGTCACTGCTCACTGAGCCAACGGGCCAGCCAATGTATTGCGCTAGACTAGTCTTTTTCATTCTAAATTAGTCAATTATTTAATTTAGATCATATTATAAAATTTGACAACATAATCGTTATTCATTAATTTAATCAAACGTTACTTAAAAGTAAAGAGGTGGTCGTGGCCTAATCAGTGGTCGGCATTTACGTCGATCGCCGGGTTGAGTTGCTGTTGCTGCGACCGGGTGATAGATGGGTGACCCATTCTAGCACTGGTTTATATTTGATATCCGACCGCCTCCGTGTTTCGGATATTATTAATTCTTGTTTCCTATGTGTTCTTGTGTGCAATAAAGTTTATTCTATCTATCTATCTTGAAACCTACGACCTTCCCTGTACCCCCATTCCTTCCCCTTCACTTCCCTTTGACTTCACTCCTCTCCTCCCTTCAATTTGATTTTGATCCAGTTCTGACAATTTGGTTCGGTTTTTTTTGAAGAAAGAAAAGTTTTAATAATAAAAGACAGTTTTTAAAGTTAATTATTTTTATTATCTTTTAAGGTCTTAACAAAGACCAAAAGAGGTTAATAAAAAAAGCCTTTAAATCTACTTTCTGGTATATAGCGTGACTGAATCAGATACCTAGAATTGCCTGCATTTAATTACTTGTACATAAAGCAATTATTTTCACGTCGATTAGGGAGTAATGATTTTTAAGTTGGAACTCTTCATCGATAGAGTGCAGAGTCTTCAGGAATTCGTAAAACGTCCGACACTCCGGTAAAATTAATAGAATAATAATACATACATATGTTTTGAAGACAAATTTGGAACGCCATACAATGACGTCATTGTCTAATGATTCAGTGATTGTTGATGTCGTCAAAATGATCACAACGGATGAAGCTAAAGCTGCTGAAGCTAGCTTAAATGCCAGTTTTTGTTTCAACGATTTGTATTTGATGAATCCGTAATCCATAAAAAACACAAATTGAACAAAGATGAAGAAATAATTTAGAAGCTTTTATCGTGTTTTCAACTCTTTATATTAAAACTTATACGTTACAACTATGTTGTAATAACAACGTTAAAATTATTATTATTCTTATCTGAATGTGAAAAAGTTACCCTTTCATTGCTCTTTTAATAATTTAACTACATGAAAAAAAATCTTCATATGTTTTTAGACTTTATTTGTAATTATTATTCCCAGCTAATAATAAATGGCCTTTAGAGACTACCATACTGTCACTACATTTATAATATATCAAAAATAGAGTGGGCAACTTCAACTAATTCTATCAGTAACAATAAATTAAAAATAAATATATTTGCTTAATACTTGTATTTATGTTCCAACTCCATTATAAATAATTAAATAATGATTTAAAATAATAATTATTATTATACACATGACGTACTTACATAAGTACTGTATTTATTTATTATTTATTAGAATTACCAACTGTTAATTTTATATGAATAAAACATTTTTGACTTTGACTTTACCAGGTGTGGACGCGATCCAAGCCATATGACATGTAGACATAAATAGCGATACATTTCAAAATATAAAAAGTCTGCATTCTAGGCAAGATACCTTATTAAACCTTTAATTCTAGTTATAGCTAATGGATCAATCTAGTGATTACTAGCTACCCTGCGTGTTCGTTTGAACTTAGGGATTTTGTTTTGAGAATATTTATCTTTTTGTGTTTAACCTTAATTATTTTTTTTATGAAAAATGTTCTTATCAAAGGTATAGTATATTTAGTCTTATGAAAAAAAAATTATGGCGTTACAAACATACACTTTATTTTATTATTTATAATTTAAAAACTAATATAGATAATTTAAAAACAAATTGTTGCTGTAACGGGACTATTATGAATAAAATAAAATATTCCAAGCAATTAAAAAAAAATGTCTGTTTGTAAGGGTTCCATTCGGTGTGACGGACTCCCGGCCGAGCAATTAGAAACAATTAGCAGTGTGGTCACCGCGGGATCGAGGCGGTTTTATCTAACTCAAGCTGGATGCGGGCTGATGCAGTCTTAACAAATTCATGGGATTCGCTACTTCATTGTACTGAATGCTATTTATTGTTATTGCTCACTAATCTGCTATCACACTCAGTGGTGCTTTTAAAATTCGATATCCTGGGCCATATTATTTATAAAAGGTCCCTACCCCGTAGAAATAGAAAAAACTAACCATAAAATAAAAATTCAACAGAATTTCCTTCGTTTCGACGTCCATTAACTTACAACTAAATAAATTGCAATCTTTGTTAATAAGTTACATTTTTTTCTTTAATTTTCTTCACGCATATAAAGTCAAAAAAGCAATGCAAGGTTGGCTTGCACCGCCCCTCGTCGCCTGTCGCCCTGGGCCGCACTAATAAATTTAATTCACATTAGTAGATGTTAATCAAAATATTTATAATACATACTTAAGCCGCAGCCGGATTGAGAACCACCTCCTTTTTTGAAGTCGCTTAAAAATAGAACAACAGCTATATCATTAGGTGTCATTGAGTGTCGGTATTATGCTGTAAGTCGCGGCGCCGATTACCTCCATAAACAATAACAAAGATTGTCTCCAGCGGCGCGAACATCTTCGCCTTTAAGCCACGAATTGCGACGGCCCCACGTCTTAATTACAGATACAGTGTCACTAGTGCAGATAGTGTTATTATAAACACACGCCAGTAAATGCTTATTAGTGTTATATGTGATGTATTCGTGCAGGATTGCCGATTTTTTTTGCCGCCATCGGCCGGTTTTGGAGCGGGTAAGTACCTACAGTTTAAATTAAAACAGTCAAATTTCGTTAAATTTTCGGGAAGACGTATTTTTTGATAATGCCTGTAACATTATGGGTATATTTTAATTAAATCTGGTGTATTATTCAATATTTCAGGATCGGAATAAGTAGAATATATTTACGATTAAATTTAAGTGCAATATTCACAACTTATTTTAAATTAGGAGTTACATTTTATGGAGAAAATTTTAATTGTGTAAAAAGCTGCTAAATTCAATACATGCCGTAGTTTATACTTAAAAATAAATACGTGTATGCTGTGATTGAAAACGTATAAAACTTAGAAACCGAATATATTTGAAATAATATAAAAAAAAAAACCTATACTAAACTATAACGTCTTTTCGTACGTGATATTTATAGAAATACTCAGATACAGATCTGAATTCTATTTTTAGATTCTGAATCTACAGTTATTATTTGTGTTATTGTATAAAATGTAACTAAAAATCTTAGTTCGAACCTAGGTAGTCAGAAAACAGGTACAGCAATGGACTGATTATGGTCAGGTGGTTGAGTCGATCATAAATGACTCAGCAAAAGCACTTAGGCGTTCCCTATACCTAAAATAACATTGTACAATTCATTTTAATGGCGTTTTGAATCCAAACAATCAACTATATTGCATTATAATACGGACAACGCAATGCGTATGCGTATTATACGAAACTAACTTTTAGATTCCCCTTTTCCGCCATTTTTGCATGCGCCTGTACTCCTCGTCCAGACATAATCGCCCTACACGATGCAATGAAAAAAGATGGTGCAATAAAAATTAAATTCAAACAAACTTTCGTTCAATGATTGTCAATTATATTGCACAATACGTGATATTGCGCGCAATTTAATTGACCTTTAATTGGAGGAAAGAATATAACTGCAATTTTGGTATTGTTATATTTTGAGTGTATAAGCAGTTCTTATTAATCAGATAATCATGTGAATCCCTTTGACCCTTCGTAGTTGAGAAGATATCTAGTGAACTGTAAGTAACGCCACTCCTGATCACCATTCATACATCTGAGTGCTCTTTAAAGGGAATGAATATAACGGGCGATGGAGTCCTTATGAGGTTATTATTATATTCCTTCTTGGTGTGGTCTACCCAAGGTCGGAAGAGTTCCTGCGATGGATCATAATTTTGCTCGTTTTGATTTTTTAAACTTTTTTTTTACTCAGTACGCGAAGCTGACTGCCAGCCTTCGTTGATCGGAGAGGCACCCAAAGAAGAAGATTAAAAAAAAATCCGAATAGAGTTCATTAGAGCTCACTGGAGTTTACATAGGCACATAATAATGGTAGAGGATGTATTTAAATCCGAATGAGAGGTTTACGCGATTAAAACTTTGAGAGCCTCTGGCTTACGGCGTCTTAAGATGTTCCAGCTGCATCTAAAACGAGATCTGTATACATTTTCGTACCGATCGCGATGTTACGATTTGATTCGTGATGTATGCGCTCATTGTTCAGCTTAAACATCATAACTAACTAACTACCTAACTATGTAACTAGCATGGCGCAGCATGCTGGATGCCAAAGCGGGTCTGGGAATCGGACACTATAGTCGAGCTGGGAGGACTTAAGTATGCATAATATTAGGACCGCATTCTGTGAATGGTTTGGAACTCAGAAAAGCACGCAGATTATGATTCTGAATGTTGTTGATCCATTTTTTTACACACCTTCCTTTTAGATATTAGGTGAATGTACTGAAAACAATGGTATAATGATTATTTTAGTGTCAATATCTAATTGTTTCTTATGATTAAAGATACTTATAGCTAGTCAACTGAAAAAGAGATTAGAAAAAATGCAAGAATTGTTGGTAAAAGTGTTCTAGCTGTTGTCGCTCGTTCATTTGTCATGGGTTTGCTAAGACCCTTTTTTTCAGAAAGTGTGAATATACAAAATTGAGACTAACACGTGATATAGCTATTTTTGTCCTTTTAACTTAAATGATTTTTTTATGTTACAAGGGGCAAACGAGCAGGCAGCAGGCGCCTATGATATTAGATACAGCTATTTTTGTCTCTTTAACAAAAGACTTATTATGGTTAAAAATACAACAAATAATAAAATAATCATTAAAATAACGTTTTAATATTATTAATCACTTCATTAAATATTACTAAACTACATACTTTGTTACTATTATGCCGTTTTTATCTTATATTGTAATTATTAGAGGAATAAGTCGTAAATAACAATACGTTTTTTGGGATTTCCCAAAAATCAACTTTTTGAGTTAGGTCAGTTTATGACTAAGTGTGCGATATATCCCAAATACACCGCATTTTCCCAGTCTCGTCTTTGTGGTTTGATAAACTCTTAAATGCAGTATCAAAAACTTTAATATTCATATTTTGATCTAAAAAGTTTCCTTAGAGATTATACCGAACGGATCACAAACTGAAGTTTTTAATGTTAAAAAAAATTTGTTAACATATAAAAAAAATATCAAAGACCGACATTTTTTTATTTATATAGTTATCATCACAATAAGTTTATCTTTAAATATAAATAATTATTTTTATCCCACTATATTGATTTTATTCAAATTAGAACGGAATCCATTGATAAACCGAAAATCATCCGTTGACGCTTGACATTGACAACGACCCTGGCTTTGAAATGCGGTGTGTTTTGCCACTTTAATTACATAAAATATTACGTTCTCTATTAATTACATGATAATTTTATTGCTTTATAGTTGTTATATGAAATAATGATATTAGAATCTAGCTGTGCTCGCGATTTCGTCCGCGTAAAATTAGGTAAAGAAAATGGGTTAAATTTTAGCGTGATGATGTATTGCCTATAGCTTAGCTCGATAAATGGGCTATCTAACAATGAAAGAATTTTTCAAATCGGATCGGTAGGTTCTGAGATTAGCGCGTTCAAGCAAACAAACAAACAAACTGTTCAGCTTTATTTATCAGTATATAAATGCTTCGACTATGCATTGCAGAATGACAAAAAAGTTAATTTTTATATCATAGTTTGACTTTTTGGGTACGTATTTTGATGTAAATTTGATAAATTACAAATCCTCTTACAGCTTTAATTTAAATAGTAAGCAACTATGAATATTTTTTGTCGATAAACCTATTATTATTATTATTTAATCATTATATAAAAATAACTGTTCACGACTTCATCCGCGTAAAATTAAACTTTTCAGAGCTCTTAAACTACCTCAATGTGACTCTATAGAAGTATCACTTCTTACAGGATCTATAAACTTCTTTCCTCGCCAAATTTAATATTTGTACCGGTTTTTTCGAGATTTCGTTACAGGTGACCTATGATATCTAAAGCCTAGTGTGCTTTGAACTGACCTTTTTACGGATTTATGATTCTTTTTGACATTTTGTATTTTAGTACAAACTACTCTATACTTTATTATTTTAAATTCAAAGAATTAAGTTTTGATTTTTCCGTATAATTTCTTACTTGTAAGTGTATTTATGTGATAAAACAATGTAGACAGTTTAAGTTTGACATCTTGTAATGTAATTGGCATTGTGCCGTTCTATATAATGTAAAAATAAATAAATAGGCGACACTTTTTTGAGTGCTTTCGAGCTGCAGTGCTCCCAGTGCTTTGATCGCGTATCAATCAAAAACAGAACGGCTCTTGTTAAAAAAATAACAGTTTAATTTAACAATTATATTTTACAAGATCACGGGTGAAGACAACTCACAGTGGCCTTAAAAGACACTAAAAATGACCAAAAGCGTGGCAAGACACGCTTATATAGAGGGGATCCGTACATTTATCGTTACGCTATAAACGTATTTGTTAAATAACTTCAAAGTTATTGTCCGATTTCGTTCAGAATAATTTTCCTAGTGAGTATTTAGCATTATCTAACAATATGGAAAATTTCAAGTCTCTACGTCTAATAGTTTGGAAATGCTAAGGGGGACCACCTTACGAGCAGACAAACGGACGGAGGGACGGACAGAGCGAAATTATAAGGTTTCTTTATATATAGACTCCTTAAGGCTCACAATAACCAAACGAACTTTATTAAACATAACGGAACATTTGACATGGCAGTGTAATCGTTATACTTTATAATCTATCTAGCGGACCCGGCAGACGTTGTCCTGCCCAAACTGCCCTGGTTACTTACTATTTACTACATTCTATTATCCTATAACATTATTCCCCGTTCTCGCTAGGTATCCGTTCCATTTCCTTATTGATTTTTCTTTGCCATTCCTTTTTTATTATATACACCGTGTCCTAACAATAAAGAACACAACAAAAGAAATTATCCAATTTGGTGCCACCGTTGGAAAGTTATGCACTACATTTCGCCGACCCATTTTTATTTGCGACCATAAATTGAGATGTAGGCTATCCTATCTATCAAGTTGGATCAAACTGCACACGGTATTCAAATTTGATTAAAGAGACTGGCTGTTGGACTACAGAGAGTGAACAAATGTATGGGTTTTGATGTAAACCAACCAAATGGATTTTATTTCTATGTAATAGGGAGTTCTTCGTTATAACAAACGATGTTATAAAGAGTTTGCACTGTATTTTATTTTAATGTTTTTTTAGATAAATCATTACTATTCTCATTACTCAGATTGATTCACAATATATTGACATTTTTAACTGTATTTTGTCATCATTTAGGAACCAAATCAGAGCCAATTCATCAAACGATTAATAATAATTTAATTGTAGATTTGTTTTTGGAATTATTATTTTTTTTAACTCCTTTTTTTCTTTCTTAATCCATGTAATACATTTAACACTTTTTGTTGAGTTATGCGCTTACCAACACATTTTGCGCTTCATTTCTAAATGTATAGATTTAATAAATTTAAAACCAAGTTTTGATGAAAAACACCAAGGACTATAAGATGATGTTCTCTTATATAGAAGATATAAAAACTACTATCGAAAAACGTGATAAGTTTCCCTTTATTCGTTCGCGGTTACCACTTACTTAGAATATAAGACACTATTCATACAAACTAAGGATCTCTTCATCTTGGTTGCAAACTTTTATGAGAGAACTTTTAGCAATTTTATGGCAGCAGTTTAAAGAATATTATCCTGTTTGGGAACAGATTTACATTTTGCCTCAATTTACTAATTCATGTGATGATATAACACACGACAGTTGATAGCCGCAAATTCATTCGCATTTTTATTTTATTTTATAGGTTTGTTTTTAGTGTCATTTTTGTTGTCATGATTTGTATTTTAGTTCTTAAATCCTGAATAAAGTTAGGTTGTGGTCAAAATTTAAAAAAAAAATCTGTAAAAAAAAAAGTCTTAGCTTAGTTTTTTTCTGCTTCACATTATTTCTTATCTTAAAATTAAAGTAACCTATGTCATTTTTTTACAACATCAACTATCTGTCAGTGAAAGTCAATGAAAGTAAATTTTAAACCAAAATGACATACAGACAACACAAGAAACAAATATAAATTACAATTATCACTATGTAAAACAAATTATGGGAATAACTTTATTTTTAATAATTAAGGTAATATACCTTATATTAGCTTGTTTACGAAAAATTCCACTGGAAGAATGGCGGATATTTTTAACGGAAGATATTTGTTTTGAAATAAAACGATATTTATAAAATTAATTCTTTTATTTATTAATAATGTTAGCATTTCAGGCATTAAAATTTGAACAGATGAAAATTCAATTTTGTCTGTATAGTAAAATATTCATAATACATGTACAAGAAAAAAAAAATTGTAAATTATAGATAATAAAGTCAACATTCAGCTTATAATTGTTTTGTCATTAAAATATCACAAGTAATTATTGTATCCAACTGCTTGAACCAGATTCTGGTGGAGAGCTCGATAGGCCCCTATGGACGAAAGTATGAAACGGTAATAGGTACGTTTAGGAAAATTATTTAAACTTACTATATACAATATCGATAACAAATAGAGATAAAAGCGGGTGGGGTATGGACAACACTACATTTTATGCGACCTTGAGTTAATGTATTTGTGCTTTGACACAACCAAAATGCCGATTAGCGAATAACTTAACCCTTTTTTGTTTTGTCTTTTAATGACTGTACTGTACAAGCTAATATGGCAATTTAAGATGTTTTTTTTTAATTCGTTGTTATAATCGCGTAAGCTTTTACGTATCAGCCGTAGGGTGAATTGACTGTTTGGGGTTTAGACGAACTGCGTTCGAGTGCCGTGTGAGAGCTTGTTCAGTTGTGCAGCAGACAGCAAACTGGAATGAGCTGCGTGGTCGAGCAGAAGGAGGCGTTCCCCACGCTCGTCGTTGGCGAGCGAAGTGCGCGCGCACCTTCCATTGCCGGTTTCAAGAGCGAAGCTGCTCACGGCGCAAATAGCGTAAATGAATGTAAGAACAAAGAGCGCGCACCCAAAGTCTGTAAAACAATAATAAAAAAAAGTAAACAATAAGTGATAAAAATATTGACATTGAATCTCTGAATTACTGTAAATGAATGCTATTACTTTCTCCCAAGCGAAAAATTACTGTAGTGGCTGATATTTTCGTTTCTCTATCTATTGACTTGGGCTACGAGTGGCCGCGACGATATCTAGGAGACATTTGGATGCAACTGAGCCCCGTACGAATTTCAGTCCGAATTTATCGTCGAGCTATCGAAAAATTCCTTCTGCCTTGATTTAGACACTAATTATTGCTGATAAATTTTTTAAATATTTTTTATTGCTAAATCAGATAATCGCATGCTTAATCGTAAACTGATCTAACTCAAAAAAAGCTGATATTTGGGAAATCGCAAAAAGAGATTTTTGTTATTTACGGCTTATTTCGCTTATAATTCGATAAAAATTACATTATAGAAACAAATTACGTATTTTATTTATGTAGTGATGAATAATATTGAAATGTTATTTTAATGAAATTTTATTATTTGTTTTTCTTTTTAATAAAAACCTATTTTAGTTAAAAAGACAAAAATAGCTGTATTTCAGTGATGGATGGAGATATCGAAACAATTCTTATACAGGCTGATAGAGGACGTTGAAACGATGCTGCGTGTATCATTAACTTAATAATCACTTTAGACCTAAAACGTAATCGGTCGGTTTACGCATTAAGCATGCGACATATAAGGTGATACTCACGGTATAAGTTATGTCCGCCAAAGAGATTTACAACGCAAGGGTATCCATCTCCGATCACGATAGCCACAATAAGGAGCACCACAGCGACGCAAGCAGACATAATCCACGGCAACACGTACTCTCGCTTATACTTTACGGCTCCATGAAGCAATGAAATGCAGCACATTAAATATATTGAGGTCAGAATTGTACTTGTGTACAGGAAAATAACTGTCACTGAAAAAGATTAATAAATTTTAAGTAAAAATATTTTATTGAAAAACTTTTACTTCGGGATTGAGTCGTTTTATTACTGAGATCGTATGACCACGTTCCAGCTCTGTCTTCAGACCCTGGATACCATCTAAGACAAAGTACTCGTCAGGAAGAATCGTACGAGCCAAAACTGTGTGTGTGGACGAATTGTGTCGTTTTATAATGGAGTTACTATGGCCACCTTTTAAGCTCCATCATCAGATCAACTCCATGTCATCATAATAATGCATTGTCATCCGATGTACACATGTGTGTAAAATTTCAGCTCAATCGATATCAGGTTAGCTCAATCAATATACGTTGCAAGTTAAATAAAAGTTTTTAAAATAAGATGTATGAAAATAAGTACTAATAAAAAATTGTTAGTGATGTTTTAATTGTAATTTTAGTAATATTTGACGATATTCTAGTAGTAAATTGTTTGACGTTTAGATTTTGGACTAAGCGTTGTTCAATGCAAACTTGCCTAGAATGTCCTTATTGTATCTAAAGCAATAAGTGCTTTACTGGTTTTATAAATTACATAAGTACTCAAAATTTGGTAATTATACAGCTTGGTTACTTTTACCAAAAATGCATATTCTTTAATTTTTTTTCTGGATGTTGCTGTTTGAACTGTACTGAATGTTATTTCGTCAGGGGCTACTGACTTTTTTTTGTAAAATTTTCGAGTTTTGGATGCTACAATAGAGTATTTTGGAGCATTTCGACGTTAATGTATACACACAATTATACAAGGATTTTTGTATTGGAACATAATATAATGTCAACATGAACGTCGCAAAGCTCCAAAATGCCCTATCTTAGCATTTCTAACTCGAAAAAAAATGTCAGCCTTCCCTAACGGAACATCACTCATTACAGACCAAATAACAACTTCGCAAATAAAAAATATATACATGAATTTTTGGGAAAAGTAACGAAACTGCATAATAACTCAATATTTTAATATTGTAAAAGATAATTCAATATTTCTTATATAGTTAATGTTGTACATATTTGCTACACAAAATATGTATACAATATACAGATAGTAAGTGTAATGGAATAGCACCTTACCTGAAGCTAGATGTTGCGCTTTGGCAAATCGTAGTTGATTATTCGTGCTCACTACATCTCCTTCATGAAAAGTAGAGTGCTCCCCATACGCTACTTCATAAAAACCTCTTCGCTCCGCATCATCTTCCATGTCATTATGTAGCATTGATAGTATTTCACCGACATGAGATATACCAACGAGCAATATAATCAATACGAAAGATGCCAGCGCCTACAGAAAAATAATAGCAAATGATTCTAATGTGACTAGCTCTTAATTATCTTGGTTTCGTAATAGAATGCGCTGAATACTTACGATTTGATGGACGGCAATTAGAATCGTGCCCTGGCGTAAATTAAAAACGTACAAAAAATTGTTTAGGCGAATCATCATTTTGTGCGAAAGTTTACATTTCTTGTTTCTGATAAACATTTGTTTTATTTATAGCACTAAGGCATCGCTAGTGAGAGATACAACTTTGTTTAGATGGAGCCGAGACAGGACAAGGATAGGGCGCATGTTGTCAACTATCGATTTTTTTTGATGTGCGTTACGCGCATGAATTTTCCCATGAAATTATTCACTTCATGGACATTAGACAACTGCGAATATTCATGACGGGCAGTAGAAAAGATGAATTCGAATTAGTTAAGTAGCATAATAATAGATTTTACTCTGATTTACATAAGAATTATTAAGTAAAATGACAAAAAGTATTTAATGAAACTGTCAATCAGATATCTCCTCTCCGCGCTATTTTTATGAATAACTTAAAAGATATTTACAATACTTTTAACCAAGTTTAGACTACTATACGAAAAAACTAATTTATATTCATTACTTATTATACGTTATTACAATTAAATTTAAAAAATTAATCCATCTTAAGGGATTTTACTCTAACAGACTAATACAATCATCATTTTAATGCATCAATCGGTATTTGATTTATGGCCAAGAATGTATCGCACGAATAATTTGATTTTAATTATAGCTGTAATTCCAAGAATACGTGCATAATATATATCGTAGCCAGTACATACATGCCTTCTGATATTGCAGTTGTTTATGGGCGTCCACATTTATCGTGTTATTTAAGAAATACTGTTCTATGCGACATTCTCGCATTTTTGAACAATTTATTAATTCAGCCAATACTTTACCGATTTACAAATTCAGGGAAGGCCTTCAACTCATATTTTGAAAAATTAGTATATCTACTTTGTCGATGGTTCAATTTTTTTACGTAGCGGTTTAGTTAATGTTATGCCGGAGCCAGACATAGCTCAGTGTTTGTACATTTTTGTCCTTGAAGTTTACAAAGTTCTACAAAACTACGCAGCTGCACAAAGTTCCCGGCCACATATATGATCATTCAAATGAAGCTATGTCTGGCTCCAGCATTACATTTA
>JANCMC010033613.1:6006158-6036291 GCA_024363005.1 Charaxes varanes
TACGCAGCTGCACAAAGTTCCCGGCCACATATATGATCATTCAAATGAAGCTATGTCTGGCTCCAGCATTACATTTAGAAAAAGAAATACTCGGCTACATTACATACATTTAGAATAATAGTACAAGGATGTTTTTAATTATAAATGTTTTTACTACTTATTTGGGAATAATAAAATTAAAAACAGTAAATATTAAATTACTTTTATTTCACAACTTAAGATTGTAGTGATAATGACTGTATATACCGAACTTTTAGCTGGCATTAGTATATTTGGATTACATTATAAAGTACTCAATATCGATCACAAATAATAAATGATTGTTAACTAACATAGAAAGTATATGTACAAAAGTTTGCTTCGGCTCATTTAAAAAGATACAAAAAAAAAAATACAGAAAATAATTATATGATTATCTATATTTACACTACCTTTGTTAAGGATGACAATTGTCTTATTAAACGTAAGTTTAAATTCATGCATTAATTCCTCACTATTCATATAATATTTTCAATTCATAAATAGTACAAAAAGTTTTAAATACAATAAAATATAGGTGTCGTGGAACACCCGGTAGAAACGAAAATCATTTTGCTAATATATTTCTAAACGTTAGCTATACGTGGTAATTGGATTCTCTCTCTGTTCTCCTGTGTATTTGTGTCTTACGTCTTTCAATTTCTTCTTAATAATTCCCGTGTATCGCCCACAAAATCCGTATAGCAGCCGCTAGACACCTATCGGTAAATTGTTGCGATTAAAACTGCGCAGTTAAATAGCAACAAGCTAGTTCCGTGAAGAACTGTTGAAATGAGCGATCGCCATCCAAAGCCAACGACGATAAAACTCTGCAGTTTAATCAAGAACGATTTTTCATACACAGATGTGTCGATAGGTATCGATAAAACTACGCAGTTCGAACTTAATCGCAAAGATATATCGATACGTGTGTAACAGGCATTATACAATAAACGTTGTTCAAAAGAAAATTCAAAGACGTCTACAATACATTAAATTGGGTAGTCGTTATAATATGATCGATTATAGCTATAAATGCCAATCTTCCAAGTTCTTCGTCTTATAAATATATATTTTTACGTAAACGAAATGTAGACTTGTATACACAAAGAATGCATGTTATTCCACGAATCGGGCTCAAGGAAAATAATTTAAATTTTATTTAAAAAAAAGTCGTCAAAAAATAAATAAGGACATGCAATGTGAATTACAGCATTGAATATTAATAATTAATGTTGTCTTAGTTTTGTATGCAGCAAAAAGGTCATTGTTATTTAGAAATTTGGTATTTGTAGAGTAGTTCTCTGATATAAACATTATTGAATAATAGTGAAGTCAATGAATAATACTTTTTTATTTATCGATAGCGACTTGCGTTGAGTCATGAAGAATGTGTGAAACACCTAATCGAAGAGCAGCTGTTTTAGTTTATCATATAATCATACAAGACTGAATTACGAATTAATGAGTCAGCTTAGACAGTTACCATCTAGGGACGGATCGAACCAAATATGTACTGAATGGCACAACGGCATTCAGTTTTGTATTTACATACCTTCGCAAGGTAACGTGCTTTGTTACGAAGTGCTAGGCCGAGTTCATAACAAACGTATTGTCATACGTCGACGGTGAACAAGTATGATGCAGTTCATCGTTTTTCCTATGCATATTGAACTTTTGTTCACACCCAGGCTTTATACGCCATTACGCCGGGTATAAACGGTCACTTTTAGCATATTGAATATCTCAAAAACTAGTTTACATATGTGACGGAATGTGGGCCGCAGTATGTATCTAGTACGTAATCAAGGCACACCTTTTGGTCATACCAATACATATATACATAGAACTATATGACACACGGACGACTATTCTTAAAGTAAATAACTGAATGCCTGTGTTATAGGTAACAGCCGCCTGTTGTACACAAATAATTTATTTTTTGTCAACATATACACAACCACCTTAAGAAACTCTTGCTTGCAAGTTGTATGAAGGTCCGCATACAGAAGACAGTATTGCTTAAAATGCCATGCATTGAGAGGAAATTTCTTAGTCTGTAAACTAAGCGTAGCTTCGGCGAATTTATATTTTTAAACGTTTTGTTTTTATATAAAAACATTTAAAAATGTAATTACTACGATGAAAAATGCTATGAGAAAAATAAAATACACCAAGACTCGAGGCGGACATCGAACCCACAACCCCGGAGAGGAAGGCAGTGGCACTGCCAACAGCGCCAACAGGCCAGTCAATAGCGTGTAGTATGCTAGAGCGTATTGTTCGCTTGGGGTTGAACAAACGCACTTTAATTTCACGTTGACACCGAGGTTAACAGGAATCCTGTTCACAGTAACTGACAATGCGTTTGGTTTGAACACAGCCTTAAATGCAAAAATAAACGTTGTATCTTTGTACGATGAAAATATCCACACAACCATACTACTGTAATCCCCCCCTATAACACAATACTCTTATAACGCATTAATATTATTCTATAACTTTATATTATGCGCATTCGGGGTCGTACAAGGGCGTTGTACGGGAATACTCCTACAACGCGTTCTCCTATAACGCGGAATAAATCTACCGTGTTATAGAGGGGATTATAGTATTATTATAGATAGAAACGATAAGAAAATATCGTTCAGACTGTCGTAGCTACGACAATCCAATAATTATATCACGCATATGAATATATAAATATTCAGAAAATAGCCGATTTAATTCAGTGTCAAGAATTTGGCAAAGTATGCAACAATGCAAACGTTGTAAATGTAATGAAAAAATATCTGTGAAAACTTACATCGAAACTATTCTTAGTTTAGTGGACAATATTATACAATTTAAGTTATGATTAATTTTACAAAATTTTCAATGTTTCTGTTTTTTTTTTTAAACCAGAAATAGTACTTGCATAACCTAACTTCTTGGCTCGATGACAAAAGTACTGACTACTGTAATGTTACTGTAACCATCCGTGATGGAACTTCTTGTACAGCCGACCAAGAAATTGGTTTGCCACGCTAAGGTCGAATCCTACACCGCCCTTTTACCACTGAGCTTATAGTGTTAAAATTTACTTTTGCATCGTGAAAGAAGTCAGACTGCGCAGTAAAATTTTTAAACTCTTTCATTGTTCTTTGTATGTCATGAAATACGCGAATCTTTAAGTGAAAGTCTATTAGTCATACAGTGTTCTAAACGTTAAACCTAATTGTAATTGTTAACTAGGCTTATAAAGTAAATATTCTTTAATTCATTAAAAATATCGGTGGACTTTGTAGTTTGCCAAATAATTGCTTTTATTCAAATTATTTTATTACAATTTATAATTGATAAATATCTTTTTAACATATGTTCTCGAGCTAAGACATCAATATTATCAAGGATTAAGATCATGTTGTTCATTAACATTTAGTCAATTTTTTCTTATATTTTTATATGAGAGGACGAATGTGAATAAAAAATTAAATAAAATAAAAATTGTGTGTGTCAGCTCCGAGACACGACTGTAGTTAGCCCCCTTACCCATCTTAGCCCACCCTCTCTGACCTTCGTCCATCTTAGCCCACCTTCGCCCATCATTCTATTATTATTTTAGAGGTTCTGTATGCAATACGCGAATTGCTCACAATCAGTGTCACCGAATGCATAAACAACACGCTACATTTAAATGATCATTTAAATGAAGCTATGTCTGGCTCCGGCATTAGAGAAATAATTTGAAAAGTTAAAGGGTGGGGCGGAGGGGGGAGCGGTCAACGCCGCTCGCATTCGCCGGCTGTACTCTGCCGCGAGCGTGTGTACTATACTCAACCGTCGATTTCCAAACATTCCCCGAGCGAGTGTAGTAAAATTTCAAATACATAATTCGTACTAAAAACAAATGGGCGTCGATAGTGAAACCTAAACTTGTGATACGCAGTGCTATAAAAGAGGTATATTTTTTATTGACATTAAGTTGTAGTGCAAGTTTACATTCTTTCCGAGTTTCGCACGACTTGGGAAAGGACCGTAGAAGCGTGACAGTTTGGTGTGTTTGTTACTTGAGGGAGTTTCTTCACGAGGAAGTCGGAGGCCGTTCTAGGAACCCGGCCCCGACATGGAGAGTTACTTCGACATCTCCAACGACCTGAAGGATGTTTGGGATGCGGACATCGACCCGGTGAGTTGACCTTGTTATCGCATCTTATCTCTGAGAGCGAATCCGTATTGTTTATATCACAAAAATTTAATTACAAGTCATAAGATCAACGGGCGATTACTGTAAATAAATGCATTGCTCCGACCGACCTTGTTTTGTAATCAAGATACCTACCTGCATTGCTGAAGAAAATTATCGTTGTCCGACTCACGACTCCAGTATTGCTACGAGGTAAACGCATTCCTCCATATCAGAGAGCGGCTTAAATAACTTTTATTATTTTCTTAATAAGTTTTTAGCGGTCTGAATTAATATCGCTTTCTTTAAACAAACGACAAAAAACACTTACATTCCGTTTCAAAAGTTTTCGATGCATGCGATTTTACACCTGAAAAAATAAATAAAAAGACGGCTTTACTCAGAAACACTATCGTGATAACTCAATCAGTCTAAAAAGATTAATATATATGTGATAAGACAGTATTATTCACTGTAATTTAATTAGACTTTTGTTATTCTTATAAGATATTTAAAAATATTAGGCTACAGAAATTAGTAATTTATAAACTTATATAATGTTTGTTTTATTACATAACTAAAATTTTAAAAAGTCAATCGTTGTTCGAAAACAACTCAACAGATACAAATTCTGTTTGTTTTTTCCATTCATCTTTTTAAAGAAAAGGTAAAGAGAGAAAGGAAAAGTCGAAAGAAAAATATTTAAAAAAAGGTAGATTTTATCGGTACCTCTTCGGAATATTTATTTAATATATTCTGAATAAGACATTCGTACTAGATCTTTTGATTGACGTGCCATGTAAAATTATTATTTCATAAAACATGCGGCCAGTGTCACGTTTTATGTAAAAAAACGTAGAGGTGATTAAATTATTTGGCAAAGAGACGACACTAAAATCGGGCAAGACAACGTCTATCGGGTCCGCTAGTATATAAATAATAACAGTACATAAACAAGTTTACCGTGTATTAAGCATAGTAATGTTATTACATAATTCAAATGCTTTGTAATACAATCCGTTAATAGTTAAGTTTTAGTTTTTAAAAGAATCAACATAGCATATTCTTTTTTAAAAGGGATTTTTTTTTGTCATCCTTATAACGAAAAAGTAATTAATTAATACACCCAGTATTAAAGTTTTGTACAAAATACCTAAATACTTAACGTATTAATATATTTTCATATACATATTCGAATAAAAACTTACTGTCCCTACCAAAATGGTATAGAATAATAAAATAATAAGGAATTTAAGTTTGCGAGAATACATACCTATATTTTAGTCGCGTAAAGTTTGTTTAGAACTTTCATATTCTCGCCAAATCGGGTTGCACGCTTAGCTGACACCTGTAAATCGTACCCGGGCATGACGTCACGTTTGGATGATAATGTAATCCGCCTAAATTGGGAAGTGGTTTCATTCAGTTTGTATGTTGTGAGTCGAGAGCGGTTACTGCATATGTGTAGGTAGCCTCAGCGTACATTTCTTATGGTAGCGTACGGTACACCGTGGTGCGACGACCTAGTACGTTGAACTAAGAGGCCCGGCGACCGTTTTTATTAACCATATTAACATGTTCACTCGATGATAGTCAAGTTTGAAGTATTATTAACAATCGCACTATAATTGCCCATACCAAATGAAGCTATTTCTATGTAAATTAAAGTGAATTACTTTTAAAAAGTCTAATGGCATATTAATTAATGGTGTACAATTCCTTTTAAAGATGTGTTACATTGCCTAACTGGTACTATTTTTGATCCAATAATAACGACCGTTCGTTTTTGATATTAATCAGAGAAATAATGTGTCTCGGATAAGATATTATTAACCTTTTAGTAATGGCTGTTTTTAATTACCTTTTAAGAAGTAAACTATATGACGCTTTTCATTAAAACCTCGTTTAATATTGTCGTTTGTTAATTAATGGTTTTGTGCACTTATTTCTCGATCAAGGATTTGACTGACTTCTAAAATGGAGACTAACTTAAATTCTATACGTGGTGTACTAGCGGCGAAAGTATTGTTTTATTAATCTGCTAATATCGACTTAATTTATTACTTTTATCATAATGCCGGAGACAGACATAGCTCAAAGTGTTTATACATTTTGGTCCTTGGAAACTGCAAAGTTCTGCAAAACTTTGCGCTAGACAAAGTCTCCGGCCTTACTTACTACATGATCTTTGAAAGGATCATCCAAATGAAGCTATGTGTGGCTCCGGCATAAGAATATGCTTTTAATTTCTTTCAATTCTTACTTGTGATGGATTTTGGCAACGAAACATCATCCATCCATCAATTATTTGATATAACATGACAGCCTCTCCTCTATCAATTACATTGTAAAATGTTCCTACCATTAAAAAGTACAGTTAACTCTTGGTTGGAGTTTGGCGTCGTTTATTGCTTTGACGTGCTAACGAACACAAAAAGAAATAATGAAATACGTTACTTTATAACGTAATTGAAAATTCGGTTTTAGGGTTCCGTAGTCCTACAAATAAACGAGCGGAACCATAAGTAATTTCGTTCTGTTAGTCTATCGCCCCCTAGGATTTCCAAGCTATTAGACGTAAAGATTTGTATTTTTCCATGTTGATAGAACATGCTAAAAAGTTGCCAGTAAAATTATTTTGCATGAAATCGTACAACTTTTAAAAGTAAGAACTAGCACGAAAATTTTCGAAACGAAGTAAGTCGAAGAGTCGACTGAACTAAGGATGAAAATGTTCGTGCTAGGCCCACAGCGGACCCTTCTTAGGGTCAACGCGGGTTGCATTAGTATTGATTAAAAGCGTGATACGATTAAGATTTGACTCCTGTGACCCGAGCATGAACATCTTCATCCTAAGTAAAGTGGCTGTCAGTTTTGGTAATTAGGTGTATATGTGTTATGTTAGTGTGGCCGATACGTAACCTAGTGATGACTACTTGGTCATTAATAGAAATATTGTCTTACAAATAAACATAAAGATAATATAATCAATATGACTAAAGACTTCTTTATGTCTATTATTTAAGTAAAATTTTATCTTTATAAGATCTAATTAAGTTAGGTACCACTGTAATCGTTCTTTTTGAAAAACGATTAATTTGTGTAAACTTGTGGATTAAATAATTTTTTAAAACCAAAAATGCCCGATAAAAAAGTAAATCAACACCAGTGTCCACATGAGCAGGCAAATAGGTATCGCCGCTATACGATTGCTCATTTTAAACAACACAACCGCACACGACGAGCGCGTGGAAAAAACTGTTAAAGATGTGAATTTTCATTTTAACATTTCATGTACTCTGTGGAAAAGAAAACATTAAATGGGGATTTCTACTCCTAGAACTTTAAAACTTCCATAATGACATTATATTATTTTTTATAAACTGTAATTATTTACATCTTAGAACAGCATGTTTTTATTCGATCACTTATACATTGTTAACTATATCATGTATTTGGTTTTAGTTATAATTCATAGATGTATACGTCTGGCAGCATTGTCAGTCGATGACGGATAATGTTTATTGCCGATGTCATTGTCTAATAGACATTTGACGTTGACGTTTAATTTATGTGCTTTGATTAATTACCGATCTCGGTAAAATCCTCAGTAAACACGAAGTCATTATTATCAAGCATGGTACGACTTTTTACGGAAAAGACACGTACTCGTACGTATTTCTTTGTACAGACTTATTCCAGCTAAAGAAAAGAAGAGACGAAGAAGAATTGAAAAAAAATTCTTTGCGAAAAAGAATTAAAAATTGTCAAATCCTACATGAAATGAAATAATTTGAGCTATGTTGTTTAAATGAATAAATTTGTTTCTCCTAAAATTTTCATTATTTATTTTACTCATACAATATGTAAATCAATCGTTGTTTGTTAGTCTCGCTAAGATTCGAAAACCGCTTTATCATTTTTAAATTCCGTTTAGACCGTTTGCATGACCCAAAGCCAGGGTACCCGGCAGGAAGCAAGTTAAATGGTCCATTTTTGGGTTGAAAGCCTGGAAATATTTTACTATAATTTAATAATTGAACAGTTAGACAGATAATTACTTTGTTTTTATATTACAAATCTTATACGAAATAAATTGTTCGGCTCATAAGATTATTCATAGAGTTATATGATTAATTAATTGATAGAATTAGGCGTTACTTTGCGGAAATCCATGACATGCATGAGAAACTAAACTACTTTTCTTTGTTAGTTCATTCGCGGATTAAAGCAAAGTAGTTTAGTTACTCATGCATATGATTAATTATTGAATTCATATAAGGTGACTTTTAAGTGGTGCCTATTTCCGTGGGCGTCGGTAGACACTTACGTGAACTGCCTGCCCGTTTGCCCCTTGTACTATAAAAAAAAAGTGTTTTGACTCAAATTCTGCTCCTATTTTTAATGTTATCGCTCTTAGAAATCAAGAAATCAAGTTAATGTGCATTCCATTTTTAATATTTAATAAATATTAATTCTCTCCTTTACAAAATTATTTCCATTAATTATGTATAATTATAATGTATAATAATTAATGTAGCTTATATGGAAAAACTTTTCCGGCAATTGACAGGCTTTACAAGTAACACGATTTATCGTGATAAAAATCATTATAATGAATAAAATATATTTTTAAAGATTTATTTTCAGAAGATATCGATACACAAAAACATCGATACCACACTGACATCGCCACCACTCTGCAACAATTTTTCATTGAAATTTTATAAAACACTTCCCTCGTTGCCGAGAGAAAATTATCTCGCCCATTGACTAAAATTTTTCACCGCAAGTTTGACATCAATCCATTACATTTTCCATTTTTATCTCAGTCGTCATTGAGGAGTGGAATTGTGTTAATTGCGTGGTTGAACATTTAAATAGATGTATATATACAGAGTGTTAACAATAATAGAAATATTGAACTTGAAGTGTAGCAGATATATAAAACTAAGCATGACGAGTAAAAGACATAGAGGCCGAGTTCCAAAAGGTGGTGAGACCCAGAATGCTGCTGCCGTTGAAGAAAGCGGTCTTGGAGTACAACTACAAATCAGAGATCTTAACAAAGAAAACCTGTTAGCGGCGTTCAGAAAAATCTTGGATCCAAAGTAATCTTTTTTTTAATTTCGGTTTATTTAAAGGTCTTAAATTTATTTAAGATTATGCCAGACTCATCCGAAATGTTTATTCTTCAATGAAAACTTTGGGTAGGTATTTTTCAAAGTAGAGATAGAGTTTCTAGAATTTGATATTACTAGATTTTCCTAATTTTCTTATGTAATGGAACTGATAACAAAAATATACAAAACTAACCCTTTCCCGCGATATCACGTTAAGATAAACTTGCGAGAAACCTTAATCTACTTTTAAAAGAGGAAAAGGTTCTTCAGTAAACCTCCTGTCTGTACATCACGCGATATCTACGTCATTATTAAAATGATTTTAATTATTGCCTTTATTTGGTACTGCTTATTATTTGTTATTTCAGAACAAATGTAAAACTCTTAACTGACTTTGCTAATAGGACAATATTAAGTAAATAAGTAATTAATTTTTCGTGTAATATCCGATAACTGCGCTATTGTTTATCTTAAATTTAATTGTTCGTTCTGTACGGCTCATAGGTACTCTTACTAAAATTAAAAAAAAAAGATTATCTTTAGTTATAGGGTTACGACAGATTATTAAAATTTATATTAAATACTCGTAAAGGATTGATGTTTCTTTCTATAACTCAAAAACGGCTAGGCTTATTCAAATCTCTGGCTATTTTATTTCCTTCGCATAATTTTTGGGAAGGTTTATGAAAAAAGAAGGATAGGAGTTCTTCTTTCTTTCTTTTTTCAAAAGAATTTTTGAAAGATACTAAAAATGCTGAGTTCTTCACAATTTCAGAATACTTCCAGCAGATGGTGTCGGTATTGGACCTTTTGTCTGACCATAAATCAGGGAAGACTACGTCTGTCTACTAGTGTATACTAGGTTTATATAAAACATCCACAAGGTACTCGTTTCAAAATTTGATGTTGGGGTATTGTCGCACCCACTTTAAATTAAGCTTAATAAGAAGGGACACATTTAGGCTTAGTCTAGTACAGTAGCGTGTACGATTTACAGCTAGACAAGTGATTTACTCTTGATTCTGCTTGCTTGTTTTATTTTATTAAATAACAACTGTTTCCCACGATATTGACCGCATTTCCTAAATTTCTTAAATTTCCTAAAAAAACCTTACTCATCCTCAAGCGGTTTAGGATCTGTATCGAGTTCGAAGAACACTTCTATCCTATAGAATAATATTGTCTCCCTAAAAAGATGTACATTTAAAAGAAAATTATGACTGTGATCGGTTTAAAAGAAATGTTTTATTTTTTTTATCAATGCAAAGAAACTATTTCATAATAATGACGCTTTGATCTCGTAAATAGGTAAAAATGTTAAGAAAAATCTCATAAAAACGAATGTTAGTAAAGAAAACAATACAAATGATTAAACAATAAATAAAAAATTAAGGCTATTTAATGCCTCGACCGAAACAACCACAACCATGGTAGATAGATCTATTTGACTGTATGCAGTCCAATTCAGTGAGCTAGCATGGGTGAATCCCATTGGTCCGTTAATGCGCGCAGGATAGTGGTAAAGATGGCACGTATTCGCTGCAGTAAAGAGGCAGATTGTTTGCATATAATCGTGGCAAATCCATTGGTGTGCTCCTCTGTAAACATGGTGGAGTCGCTGAAATAACGTGGATAATAGAGTCAACCAAGACTGAATAATACATCAAGATTTGACCCTGAGTAAAGGGAAATGTTAAGAAATACTTTCCATATACAATAGGTCCTTATTCCGAACGAATAATTCTATCTTTAATCACTGGTGTGTGGCATACGAGACTTCTCTTACACGTGTCAATATAATTTTATATAAAAGTTTATGCGAAAAGATATACCAGAAATTATAATTTATGACATGTTAACTTCCTGCGACGTAAGGACTCATACATGTCTTCACTCGTTTATCTTTAATCTGCTTTAAAGCAACAAGCTACAAGGCACGAGCGATTAGAGTTTAATGAATTAAGGCAGAGGTCAGCGACCTTTTGGCAATTAAGGACCACATCTTTAAAAAATGAGATACAGGCGAGCCACATCGTTAAGAAATATTGGCGGGCCACACTCGTAAAATAATTATTTGAAAATAACTATGTAGTTAGACATTAATATCGATGTTAGAAAAGCTAAATTTTAGTAAATATTGTGTGGTTTTGTTAAAATTTTAGTAGATCATGACAAAACTTCACGCTCTTGTCATGTAAGTATTATTTCTTACAAGAATTAGAATTCCATTTACAAAACAGATAGGGGCCATAAAAAAAGATGTCGCAGAACACGCGTTGCCTTCCGCTGAATTGAATTATTTAAGAGTTTTTTGTTTGTTTGCATAATATGGCGAAGGGATAACGGATAGACTATATATCTCTTTATAAAAAACTAGCGCTCTTTTATAGGTAACTAAAATCCGTTTTCACCAGATGCTTACTAAATATAAATTACCCCTTTGCCCAATATCATCTTTTTACGTCCCGCGATTTTCAAGACTTTATGATAGATAGCCTTTCGCTTTATATATAAAGAAAAAAAAAGATATTAATCAAAAGAAAAACCTCAACTTGGGATACGATTCAGTGTCTAAAAGTAATGATTCTATTGCTCTCATAATAATAATAATATGCAACATTATCTTTAACAACCATGACAAATATAGTCATATGATTTGAATTAAAGCCCTTGATATGAAATTGTTTTGTTCATTTTGATGGAAGCTAAACACTGTTTTTTTTATGTTACAAGGGGCAAGTAAGCAGGCAGCAAGCACCCAAGTGTTAATCGATGCCCTTTGGTCATCTGCACGACCGAGAAGGCTAGCAGGCCGGCCTTTAATGAAGAGTTTAGGCCACCGGGAAGTCTCACAAACCGAACGAAATGCGCCATCAATAACATCACTTGACATGACAGCATTGCCGTCACATCACGCCGATCTTATGTGAAATAAAGGAACTGACCAAAAAGATTGCAAGTGTGGTGCTACCTCTAATTAGATGGGAGTAAAGAAGAACATTTATGACATTAAAATGACAGCTATATTTACACACTCTCTTGTAACTTAAACCAGAGACCTACACACATGAATGCACGGCGCGCCTAAGGCGACCGCAATTAAATTGTCCCCGAATTTCCCGGGGCGACGGCGCCGGGTACAGAGGTCGCCACTGTCAGCCTGCGCCTTACATCTGACGTACCAAACCTACCCACATATGCCTATAACGTTACAACACATACTTATTGTGTAGCTCACAATATAGCTACGTAGATAAGTGGGCATAACGAGAATACTCGTTCGTAATATGCGCGATAGATTGGGCTCTATCAGTATTAACAATCGATTACGGTAAGTTTTGCATTCATAACATCACATCTTTATATTTATACCTTAAGCAAACTTTTGGTACCTTCTTCTTCTTTCTGGCGTTATCCCGGTCTAGTACCATAGTTCGCGTAGATGGCACACTAAGCCGGGGACCGTGGATATCGCGGGTTACACCTAGTGAGTAAATGAAGTTCCAATTTGGTACACCTTTTATCTGTTACATATAACATGTCAAGTTATGTAGTCTAAAACACTTGATATCATCGATTCAAATTTTAAGTGCCAATAAATGTTCCTTGCGTCTTAGAACATGTTCTGGAATTAATTAAATCAACCTAACATGTCTTAACATATACAGGGAGTACGTATTATATTAAAGAAATTTGGACTTTATTTCTAAGGTTATACGAGCTAATATTCAATGAACATCTTAAGGTACATACTACTGTTTGGATTTAGAGAGTCGATGAAACACGAAATTCGAAATTGACACAAGTGCTTTCGAAAGGACGAATTCGAAAGTGGTTCTCGATAATATACGATGAAACACTTGACAAAATCGAATTTCGTAGTTTAATATACGTAATGTTTATGCGAGACGTATAAGAATTTGTAATTCATAAAAGTCAAATGCGAAAGACAAAGTTGGCGGGGTTTTTATTACTAATGTCCAAACGTAGCTTCTTTTAATACTAATTATAAAGAAAAAAGCGGCTTTTAAACTCACGCTGAGTTCCCGCTGCGACACCGCTTCGTAGCGAGCTCATGAGGAAGGTCCCCGGATAGGTTCGAAACTAGTCAGGCAATTCCGATATAACATACGCGTGAGTTCTAAAGCCGTTTTTTATGATAAGTATGAATTCCGCTCACGAAAGTCTAAGTTCTAAAATAGCTTCTTTTATAGCATAGCTTTTTTTACTGTCCCTTTTGTGTACGGCTAATTTTGCCGGTGTGAGTATTGGTACTCGTGCATTACGTACATTCAATCTATGGACGTACGAATCGATTATTCATCCGGATAGATGACAAATTACTAATAGCTTAATGCGAAATAGCCGGAAGTTAATTAGGAGCTTTGCATTGATAAATATATGGGCTATGTTCAATCCGAAACCTATTTGAATTTTGAAATGATTGAACTAATTTGAATTGTGTAATGCATATCTATCCAAATCCGATCAATGTGCCCCGTTTGTGCTAGCAAGTTAAGTGGATTGACTGAAATGATGGAGTTTTCAACTGGTATATTTGAGCCTCAATAGCTCAACGGTATAAGGTATGGACTTAAATCCACAAGGTACCCGGTTCAAACCCCACCGCCGTTGGGGTATTGTCGCACCCACTCCTAACACAAGCTTTTAATTTAAGCTGTGCTCGACTCCTACTGATCTTAGCGTGATGATATATAGCTTATAACCTTCCTCGATAAATGAACTATCTAACACTGAAAGAATTTTTCAAATCGAACCTGTACTTCTCGAGATTAGCGCGTTCAAACAAACAAACTCTTCAGCTTTATATATTAGTATAGATGAAAAACTAAATTATAGTTGGTCTTTTATCTCTATTAAAGGACTGGTGAACACGGTAGACAATGTCCTGCCCGAACTTTGGGCTACTTACTATTTACTTCTATAATATTATCCTATGTTATCACCGTTCCGGTTCCAGTTTCCATTCCCATCCCCGTTCCCGAGAGACGTAACATTTTAATTTACATTTTACCAAGTGCACACAATATTATAAAAAACATAATACAATTTACTATCTACATTCTAATCCTATTAATAATTATATGTATATATATACGAGTGTTATTGATTTTAGCCAGATAAAAATAAAGTGATGTTTTGATGATATTCATTTTGTAAAAATTGAAAAGATGACAAAAAATTAGTACGTGACACCTTGTTGCTCTTAATTTCCATATAAAGGCAACCATATTATGCAACGCTTTGTACTTTATCAACTATATATTAAATAGGTGAAACAAAACCTTTCGTACTGCTTTAAAAATTGCGCTTACGGAAGAATTTGAAATATAGCACAAATACAAATTTATATATACTGTATTTGTGCTATATCATTTTTATGAGTTATGCTACCTTTAATCTATACTTCTATACTAATATATAAAGCTGAAGAGTTTGTTTGTCTGTTTTCTTGAACATTCTAATCTCAGGAACTACTGGCCCGTATTGAAAAATTCTTTTAGTGTTGCATAGCCCATTTACCGAGGGAGGCTATAGGCTATATTCATCACGTTAAAATTGAATCTATTTTTTTTTACCGAATTTTACGCGAATGAAGTCGCGAGCACAGCTAGTACACAATAAAGAAAGATGTGTTTGAAACCATGCCTTTTTTTAAGGGAATTAAAAATACTTTACCCCCACTTCAAATGTTTGGAAGCCATTCCTATAATGTAAAATTATAATTATGACCATACATTTCACGAACACTTTTAAATTCAGGTAAAAGAATATTCAACAAAAGAACTTAACGACTTAGCTCGCAAAGAATTACTTCAGAAGCTGAAACAAAAAGACAAACGTAAGGGCTCCCCTCGTAGAAAGGTTAATCTCGTTGAGGCATATGAACCAATACAAAGGGAAGTTACAACAAAAGGCTATGATGGCTACCTGAAAGATTTAGAAGAAGACCCTATTGATGGACCCAAATATGATGCAGCCGACAACAACGTCGTTGTTGTAACTAAAGCTCCTATTAAGTGAGTGAATGATTCATAATCTTCATATTTCCATAAGGATCCTTAAGTGATCTTCATAGAGATGTAGAACTTTAAATTGGTGGACAATCTGTAATTTCTAAATAATTACATGCCCTTTTAAGTTTATTAATAAAATACCAGTAAATAAATTGTACTATTTTCTATTAGACTGTAAGTCTTCCTGTTTGTTCCCAATAACACACAACGGCTCGGGTAATTTATAAAACACTAGTTGTTGCCCGCAACTTTGTCCGTATTTAATTAGTTGAATAATTTTAGGGTCATTATATGTAGCCTATAGCCTTCCTCGATAAATGTGCTATCTAACGCTAAAAAAAATTTTCAAATCGGACCAGCAGTTCCTGAGATTATCGCGTTCAAGCAAACAAACAATCAAACAAATCTCTTCAGCTTTATATATTAGATTGTCTTAAAACGCCACGTTTCTGCGACGCATTTAGCTGGTAGGTGTGTCGATACATTAAAGAGTTTCTCCACACATAAACAACAGTGTTAATAATATGCTAAAGGAAAAGTTAAAATAATTGAGAGATATTATTTGCCTTTATTTGCTTTTGAAAGAGGAAGATGTTACATTTTTGTTAAGTTTTCATAGACTTCTCTGTTTTTAATTACGCCGGGAAGACTTTTTTTTAAAATAATTTAGTTAGAGAATTAAAACTTGCAACACAGTTGGAAGGATTCCTATTTGTATTAAAATTTAATAATTTAGTTTGTTAAAGGAAACCTTGATTAACATCTAATATTTTACTTATATTTAGGAAATGGAAAACTCTCCATAATTGAAACTGTTCATAGTTTGGGCTATTTGTTATCCGACGCTTTTGTTTTTGCGCTGTCCTCATATTGGACTTGCAAATTATTATTATTCTCGTTATTTATAACGTCATTCCGCAGAAAATAACTCTTCCCATTTCTCGTGATTGATTATATTATCATTTGATAATGATTGATATTCTTATTTATGACGACGACGAAAATGAATAAAAAAGGCATTTGGAAGCTTGAAGTTTCTAGTTTTGAGATTTTGTGATGAAAACTTTCTGAAAGTAATGTTTTTTGCTTAATCGCTTAATATGCCGGACAGAAAACGGATGAGAAAAAAACCTCTTCAAATATACAACGCGACCCGAATGCGCATAATACAGAATGTACGTTTATTCCTTTATTTTGCGTTATGTCTTATGCATTTTAACTTCTCCAGCATACAAATAGTAATAAGAATTATTATTAGTTATGAGTGAACTTTTTGAAGGCAAATAAAACACTTTTAGAAAAAGTTATTCCCATAGTATGTTTCACTTATGAATATCTTTATTCAGCTTCATATTATCACCTTAAATTGAGCTTAAAGCTCGGAGCGGAGGAGACGATAGCCGAGTCGAGTATTGAACAAGCTTTATACAAGCTTTCGAGACTTTAATTTACTAATGTTTTAAAAAAGAACACATACTATTTCTTTTATTCGTACTTTGGTAAGCGCATAACTCAACGACGCCTAGACCAATTTTACCAATTCTTTTTTTTAAATGTTCGTTGAAGTCCAAGGATGGTTTTAACGTTGAGAAAAATTAGAATAATTGCCGGGAAAACCCTAAGAACAAGCCTTTTCTTTGTCCCATACAAACGCTTTCTAACAAAAATGTAGAGTCAATTTGAAATTCTATTCAATAATTTATATATTAATGTTATAAGTTTGAGTTCGTCAAATAAGTGTCACATACTTATTCCAGGGAATATATACTAGGATATGGTAGGAATAACCACTAATGGATTATTATTGCTGTTCAATAAAGTTCATATATCATTCGTTATTTCTAATATTACGGAAAAATCTACTTGTTCCGGTTGTGTAATTTCAAATAGTCGAATTTTAATTTGGTTTTAACGAATTGTGAACGGTTGCATAAATTATACAAATGGCAATAAAACAATAATAAAAAGGGGGATATAAAACGTAATAAAAAAGATACTACTAACTGTTTTTCGCGACTTCGTCTGCGTAGAGTTAAACTTGCTAGAGCCCTTGGGCACCTATAATCTGGCCCTATCGAAAAATTAGTTTTAAACATCCGGTTTACTAACTTTTTGCCAAATTTCATATCTATACGTTCCACGGTAATCAAAACCTATAGGGTACTTTCCCGTTGACCTAGAATCGTGAGATTTGTCAAGAATCTATATTTTAACATTTGTGTTATGATTTAATGAATAAATTGTCCTTTAATTAGGTTCGGAATCAGACACGTTAGAACTAAACTGTCTATTTGCAATAGTGGCTGTGAACTCTAGTTCTAGTAATTAATTCGAAATTGTCTGCTCTACCGAATATCTTACTCGTCAATTTCAGCCCCATATAGTTCCCAAAGGCTCTAACATCCGACATCGAAGCTCAATCATGTTCAAGTACGTTTAAATTAGATGTCCTAGTGCAACAGCCGCTTTGAATTCTGCCCTTTGATGTGCGGCACTTTCATATCCGGTGGAAGTGTGTTTTTGCAGTTGCAAATGTCATTAAATGAAAATTTGTTAGTTCAATTTTGGATAAACGGAATTTAAAAATGATAAAGCGGTTTTCGAATCTTAGCGAGACTAACAAACAACGATTGATTTACATATTGTGTGAGTAAAATAAATAATGAAAATTTTAGGAGAAACAAATTTATTCATTTAAACAACATAGCTCAAATTATTTAATTTCATGTAGGATTTGACAATTTTTCAATTCTTATTCGCAAAGAATTTTTTTCAATTCTTCTTCGTCTCTTCTTTTCTTTAGCTGGAATAAGTCTGTACAAAGAAATACGTACGAGTACGAGTCTTTGCCGTAAAAAGTCGTACCATGCTTGATAATAATGACTTCGTGTTTACTGAGGATTTTACCGAGATCGGTAATTAATCATAAAGTAAAACTTAGATTAGGAAAAAATGCGATTAAAATTAAATAAATAAATCAGAAAATGAGAAACAAAAGTTTAATATGAACCGCAATAGCTTAACGGTATGCTATTATATGCTCAACGGTAAGCTTGCGATTATGTTATTTAAAACGCTTTTTGCACGCGGGGAATAATTTCTTTGCGCTTGACGCTTTGGGTTGATTTATAGAGTGGGTTGTATTAACCCGGGGCCTTTTCTAAGAAAGAGGTAAACATCGACGGATAAACTACAATAGTTAGATACAATAGATAAATAAACTACATTAGACAGATATTTATATTAGCGAACCCGACTGACTTTGTCCTGTGCAATTTATGGTAATTTTCCATGTTGATAGAACATGCTAAAAACTCATACGAAAAATTATTCCGAACGAAATGGAACAACAACTTTTGAAGTTATTATCAGTTATTAGTTTATATCGTTTCAGATACAGAACCCTTCTATATAAACGTGTCTTGACACGCTTTTGGCCATTTTTGACGAGAAGTTAAATAGTAGACGAGTATTAAATCATTAAATGCATGTTTTTGCATTCGCAGAAAGCACACAAGAATTTGTGCTGAAACGTATTTTTCGGGTTGTCACACTTAAACCATGTTCTTGCGTGACATAATTCAAAAAATAAAACTTTCTTTCTCTCTTTCCTTCATAAAAGAAAAAAAAACACGAAATGGCAACTTCGTCCGCCGTAAAATTAAAGAGCTCTTAGGCTTTCTGTGTCTGGCCCTATCGAAAAACCAGTTCTTAGCGGATGTCTGCTAACTATAAACTATCTGGCTGTTAAGTTTCGTCTTTGTACGTACCGCGGTTTTCGAGATTTTGTGTTAGGTGACATTTCCCTTTTATACGTATAGATATTCCTATATAAATAATTAAATTTTAAGCTGGATGATGTCATTCTTTATGTACCGACTATTTGACAGGAAAAATTTGGATATAATTAATTATCTCTGGCACGCCCACACAAATATTTAAGTTTTTGTTTGTTAGACCGTTCTGATCATATTGATTGTACGTATTTTTATTATAATGTATTTGACGGGAAGTTACCGCCCAATTTCGCTTTATCTCAAGTACCATTATAGTCCAAGAGACAACAATAAACACACGTTCATAACACTTCACCGTTTTTTACGCTAGGTATATGCATGTACTTATAAAATTTCGTAATATTTATAGTCTTCTTTTTTATTTCTTAGGCTTGAAAACTACTTTATAACTGAATATTTCTTACGCAAAACGGCATTATAACAGTTTAAATTATTTTAGGTATAATCACTTATCGATAAACGGTTGTATTTTTCGTAAATAACTTATTTTGCTTACAAAATATATTGTTATGTTGCAAGTTTTGCAATCAAGTAATTAATTGGTATTTAAAACTAAAACTAGGATTCCTCTATGTACACTAGTAAGTACTAATTGTATTGTTTATTATTTAAATAAAGATATTTGAAATAAAAATAATCCTCTTTTTATATTTTCGTGATACTGGCCCAATGTTTAACGAAATAATCATTTTATATGACACAACAATCAAACCGTAATGTTTTTTTTTAATATATCTGAAGGAGACCAAATCCACACTATTTTTGTACTTTTAAATAATATTTTGACTATTCTTTAATTACTTTTTTAAACCTTGCCCATACTAAAGCGAATGTAACAAAAAAAAAAAAGAATTTAAATCAATCCATCGCTATGCAAGTTTTAGCAACTAACGAACAACGATTGATTCTTTTTGCTTACTTTTACTATAATGTGTGAAAATATATAAAGAGTTTGTCTGTTTGCTTGAACGCGCTAATCTCAGGAACTACTGGTCCGATTTGAAAGATTCTTTCAATGTTGGATAGCCCATTTATCGAGGAAGGCTGTAGGCTATATATCATCACGCTAAAATTAAAGCAATTTTCTTTCCTACTTTTAGGCGATCGAAGTCACGGGACACAGTGTGCAAAATAAAACGCAATAATATGTATCTATTACACAGTTATCCTATTCACAGGAGAAGAGTGAAATCACACGGTTCTAAGCCAAAAATAAAACAAAAATATATATGTTTAACAAGCTTTTTTACACTTCTATTTATAGTATGACTTCAACTCCATGAAAACAGCGAGTACAGCATTGGCCTCCGCACCAGTAATCATCTTCGGAAAAAAATCTAGCACCAGCGCAGACGCGGCGATGCAAGCGCAGTGCTCGGCTGATGCGCCTTTCCTTCTTCTTTCATCAATTCTTTTCTTCTTTCATCAATTCCTTTCTTCTTTCATCAATTCCTTTCTTCTTTCATCAATTCCTTTCTTCTTTCATCAATTCCTTTTTTCTTTCATCAACCGCACAATTTCTAGCTCGTTTGGTCGCAGATACATTACATAATGGCGGCGTGCTTGGACTTTCATGTCCTGAATCGAAACGGCTTGATGACTCACTTTTTGTCTCGTCTTCGTTTTCCATAAAATTATTTTCCGTATTGGTAATTTAATCTTTCCATATAAGCTAATTTCTTGCAAAAATGTAGATCAATAGATATAAAAGAACACAAACTACAAAGAGTAATAAAAATATAAAATGGAAGTGGCCGATATAAAATTTAAATCAGTAAATCAAAATTTAAGAACAATAACAAGTTTATGTTTATAGTATTTGATTTTCCAAATATTTTTATACAATTAGATAAATGTAAGCGACTCGGTTGTTACGCTAATTAGCAAATGTATTTTTTGTATGTATTGTTGTAATATAAATAAATTTTTATTTAAACTTAACGAGGTATTTCAGTTGTATTTTACAGATGGCCTGCTGGATAGCAGAACAGGCGACAATAAAAAAAATAATAAAATCGACGATTCACAAGAGTTTCTAAACCGAACAAATATCTAAAAATAGGACGGACAGACGGATGGACGGAAGGACGGACAGACTGAGCGAAACTATAGGGGTTCCTTGTAAAAATACGAAAACCGAAAAATGCACATATCCTTGTGTAATATAGATTATGTATAAACTTTAAATAAAATAATAAATTGCCACCCGTTTGTTTAAGGTTTTAATTGTTGATTTTTTAAGTCACAAAACACTAACCATATAAGATATATAGGTTTTTGCCCTTTATAGACACTAATTAAACCCGCGTCATCTAAATCAATACTGAACTTCTCTTGAACAGCAAAAATTCGGCAAAAGCTTACAGCAAACAAAGCTGCAAAAACAAGCATATTATCTTTTGTCAGATAGGTTTCATTGCGACGAGTAAATTCATCTCTACGCCAACCGGCATTTTCAAACTATGCAGAAACTCGACTAACGGTTTAGCGAAACATACGTTAATGCTCCCATGTGTCAGATGCAATAGGGAGCGTCTTATCTTTTGTCAAACAGGTTTTGTTTGCGTCACGCAAAGTTATCTCTACGCCAACCAGTACTCTCAAACTACGTAGAAACACGGCTCAGCGGAACCCACGTTATTACTTCCATGTGTCAGATACAATAGGGAGCGTATTATCTTTTGTCGGACGGGTCATTTGCGTCGCGTAAATTCATCTCTACACCAGCCACTGCTCTCATACTAACCAGAAACACAGTTCAGAGAACCCACGTTAATACTTCCATGTGTCAGGTGCAATAAGAAGCGTATTATCTTTTGTCAGACAGGTGTCGTTTGCGTCGCGTAAATTCATCTCCACACCAGCCGGTGCTCGCAAACGACGCGTCTAATCCGACCCTCACGTCTCCCGTATGAACACTAACGTTGAATAATAGAATTGTCCTTTTATCAGAATTGTTTACTTGTTGTAAGTATCATCTTACTATAGTTTTATTACGCCAAAAACCAGAGATACGTTAAAATATATATACTATATATAAATCAATAAATTGTCGATATGCCATTTTAATTGTATATTTCATTTTAATCTTTTTTTTTCGTCCTTAAAAACTATAAAATAGAAACTCTAATTTTTTAAAGTCCTATATTATTATTATCCATTTATATCATCATCATTGCATTATTGATACTTTGAAAGTTTTTATAAGACTTTTAGTAGTTCCATGTTTTTCAATTATAGTTAAAAAATATATGTTTTTTTTGTTCTGAGGTCTATACAAGTAAAGACTTTGAGAAGGTCGTGGTCTAATCAGTGCTCGGCACTTGAGTCGATCGCTAGGTTAAGTTGCTCTTGCTGCGACCGGGTGATAGGTGGATGACCCATTCTAGCACTGGTTTATATTTAAGATCCGACCTCCTTCGTGTTGCGGCAGGCACCTAAAACAGAGGGACCTGATTAATGTCACTTTGTGATATTAGTCGTAAAGTTGCGGAGATCGTGGGGGTTCTAAGGATAACGTCAGATGGCAATCGGTGGTCTTAACTCGCCCCACAGCCAAATCCTCAGCAATCTAAGCGGACTCTAGTACTACTAGACCGGGATAACGCTAGGAAGAAGAAGAAGAAGTAAAGTCTTTGAAATTCTCGTTTTCTCAATAAATGCAACTAAAATGTTAAAAGCTACAGGTTTAAAATTGAAAACGTAAATGGTATGAACAATTTAATTCAATTCCTTTTATGAACTTGCAAGAACATTCCTGCTTAAATTAGAATTGGACTGCGTAATACACTGATAACGCTTTATGCGCCCAAACCATTCAGGTTAACGCGATTGCGAGAAATCGTGATTAGAATTCAATAACTAAATCCTATTAGCATGGCAACACTATACCCCTTTTCCTAGTTAGTGTCCATTAAGATTCACAATAACATTATTGTTAGGACGATATTCCATTAGAAGTCAGTTAGTGTAGGTGTTATTGTGAATTAATTCGCTATTGCATTCGGGCTTATGTGGTACTAGCGGACCCCCTTTCCTAATTAGACTTTTTTAGAAATTTTTCATGTTGATAGTATATGCTAAAAACTTATAAGGAAAATAATTATCAGTGAAATTGGACAACTTTAAAAGTTATTTAACAAATACCTTTATCACGAATCAGATGCAAAACTCGTGTATATAAGTGTTGTGTGTGTTGGCACACTCATGGACACTTTATTTTTTTCCGAGAATACCGTAAATAGTTTTATTGATTGTTTAAAGATTTTTCTTCACAGCCAAAATTCATTCCAAACTTTATTGAACTCCAAAAGAAGCACGATCTTGATTTAGTATCAGGAACCCGCTATCAGGATGGTGGTGGTGTCTACGGGTGGGACTTCAAGAGAAAACTCATATCCAGGGGAGCCAATTTTATTACACAACTTCTTCTAAGACCTGGAGCTTCGGATCTGACTGGTTCTTTTAGGTAATATATATATATAATATTATATGTATAATATAATACTAATAGCAGTCTCTTGCAACTCTGTCTATGCAAAATTTGTTTGAGTACTTAGGTCTCCTTTACGGAGACGTAGGGCGCAACGGGTCGCGTGTGACGTGGCATGTAATCTCTTATGGAATGGAAATCACTTCTCCGTCAAAGCACTCATACAATGCCATATGTTTGAATTCGGTATACGTCGCCACGCGCGACGCCGACTCCCCGAGCCTCCTTAAATGAGGCCTTAGGCTTCTTTAATCTGGTCCTAATGCAAAATCTGTTTTAGCAGATATCTAGTAACTATAATCCTAGTATTTTTTTACTTCTCATATATAATAAGCAACCCTCATAGTTGTTAGATTTGTCATGTTGCCTATTAATGTTTTAGGTTGTATAAGAAAGATATTCTGCAGAAATTGATAGACAGCTGTGTATCGAAAGGTTACGTGTTCCAAATGGAAATGATAATAAGGTGAGAATTTTGTTTTACTGTCTTAATAAATTAGCTATTTTTATGGCTATTTTTTTATATATAATCTGGCTCCTTGTAAAGTCTCCTCGTAAGATATCTATGTATTAGTATGTGTAGTAAAAAATGTCAGTACATATAGTTCTATGAAAAGTGTGTGAACGGAGGAGTATGTAATTTGACACAACTATAGTTTATATAGAGGTTGGTGTGTGCATGCTGCTATTTTTATAAAATATGCACTATGAAATTATTAAATTATTAAAATAAAATGTCACGCACACTGATGCTAAATTATTTACACACACATGTATATACTTTATAAATATTTTTTTTATATTACAGGGCAAGGCAACTAGACTACACAATTGGTGAAGTCCCTATAACATTTGTTGACCTGCGGTGGTTGAGCATATCGACCTTCGCTCCCACCTTTCATTCCTCACCGAAAAGCCTCTCACCTTGGTGTGCCTTTCCCACACCCTGCATTTTTACCAATTGGCCGGCATTTACTTTTCTGATCCTTTTTCTTACCAAAACTCCCTTTTTGACGCCAGCAAAAATATAATTTTTTGGCTACATGTTTTTCTTTAATAAAACTTTGTAGTTAAATGTAAATATTATATTAAAAGTTGCACGCAGCATACAAGAACGATAATGATGTCGAAAATAAGAGGCAGTTACGATAATCGGGAATTCCTGGGGCGGATTGTATTTGCAAAAATTGGCCGTGCATTCGAAATGAAAGCAATGTTATTATCGAGGCTATATATCGTCACACAAAAGATTTTTACGTAACTTTTCGCAAACATAGTCGCGGGTAAGGACTACTGTATAATAAGCATTATAAATAAATAAAAAGATAAAAGTTGTGAACGAGTTTAGCCAAAGAAAGATTAAAATGGATCAAGAAGTGCAAGGCCTTTGCCTAGCATTGTGACTCAATAGGCTAATTAAAAAAAAAGGATAATAGTAATACTAGCCGTACCCCACGGCCACCCTTATAACTTAGGAGCATAAAAAATAGATAGTAGGCGATTCTCAGACCTACTGAATAAGCATATAAAATTTCATAAAAATCGGTCAAGCCGTTTCGGAGGAGTACGGTAACTGTTGCCGGCCTTTAATGACGAGTTTAGGCCACCGGAAAGTCTCACAAACCGAACGAAACGCGACAACAATACTATCAATTGACTTGACAGCATTGTCGCCACTTCACAAAACTCTTATTTGAAACTCACTTTCTTATTTGGAACAACGATACCTTTTAAAGGATTAGGAAATGTCATTTATTTATTAAATTTTTTAAATATATAGCGGCACATTTAAAGTTTATTTTTTTATTTCCTGAGTGTTTTATGTATATGTACCTATGTATTTTAGTATTTCTGCAAAAAAAATATTTTTGTATAACAGGCGTCTGTTACCTATAACAAAGGCATTAAGTTGTCTACCTTAGGAACAGACGTCCGACAGATAAGTAATATAAATAAATTTAAAAATTAATTATATAAATTTCTTAATAGATAAAGCTTTTTATAGAATAAACGAACTTACTTTATAATTAATGACTCATGCTATATATAACAATGAAATTAAATTATAATAAGATACTATAAATTAATATTTGCAGACTTGTTAATGGTAGATTGTGGTGAGGTTGAAATTATGTAAAAATCTATGTATATAACTCGCAATCAAGCAAATAAATGAATTTGAATCTAAATTTTCTTGAAAAATTCAATCACCGTCCATCCATCCACCAACCATACGAACCGAATTAATGCGGTCTCAAAAGTCGTGTTTAAAAAAGGTGAAACTAAAATTACAGCGAGGCCCGTCGCACACATAAATCATTTGAATAATTCGGTTATTACAAACGGCGTGATTCGGCTATTCATTTATAGATTAATAAAGAACATCAAATTTATCTATACTTGTATATAAAGCCGAAGAGTTTCTTGTTTGTTCGAACGCGCTAATCTCCGGAACTACTGATACGATTTGAGAAATTATTTCAGCGTTAGATGGCCCATTTATCGAGGAAGGCTATAAGCTATATACCATCACGGTAAGACTAATAGGAGCAGAGCACCAACGAAGAATGTTTAACAATCGGTGGTTTTTTTTCCCTTTAGAGAGCATTCGCTGCGTAAACGGTTAAAGTTTCGCAAAAATAATGAGAATGCTTTGTAACTTGTATGATAGATATCATTTTATATACTAAATTTTACAGAAAAACTATTTTAAGCGTTTCCTATTTGATATTTTTTCGTCTCAACTTTTACTTGACAGTGACATGTCAAAACCTCTTTTTGTATGTCATGTCATAAAAGCAAGCAGTTTCTTTCTTCCAATTCAAACATGCGTGAAACGGGACATCACGTCAATGCTTCCAAATGTCTCTGTATGTGATTTAAATCAACTCAAAGCGATGTTCTGACGGCTCCGTGGAAAAAAGTCGTATGTCTTAAAAGTTTTTACGACAGATTTAATGTTGAACATTGTTTATATAAATAATAAAAATAATTGTAACGGTTTTCGGTCAAAGTAACTTTTATTTATTTTTTATTTTATTCAATTAGTCGTAATCAACGGTAATATACGGTAAATCTAAGGCCAAAACGATTACTTATATTATTGCAAATTAAAACAAAATTACTGTCCTAAATGCTGAGCATAAAATTAATAAAAATAATAATTTATTACAAAGCAAGAAATACCATAAATTAAAAAAAAGTTAATAAATAAAAAAAAAAACAAAATAAAAAGAACAATCGCTCCAACGAATACACCTCGATTTAATGTGTGTGTTTGTGTGTGTATGTGTGTGATTTTGAGCATTAGTGACTTATGAAGTTCTATGTAATATTGTAATATTATTTCTAAGTTGTGCTTGACATTTCGCTTTTATATTTATAGAAGACTAGCTGTGCCCGTAACTTCGTCCGCGTAAAATTAGATTCATATTCATATTCATTTATTTAATTGCACATGTCTATAATTGTACATGATGCCCCGTTAGGGCGTCGCATGGAATTTAATGGATAAATTTTTATATCGAAATTATTTTGTATTAGTATAATTTTATAGTATATTAAAGTCGGAAGGTGTCAAGAAAATTACATAATTGTAATAAATTTAATTTAATTAGCAGGATAAAAAAATGGATAAAACAATATCGATTTTCAAATGTCAAGGTTATTCTAATAATGTCAAATTTGCAAATCATGTCAAGTGTAATAATTTGGACTTTGGCATTTTAATTAACTGTAACAATTTTTAATTTATACGAGTATCTCTACGACCAACTTTATCCTTTACTAGTTGTTCCCGCCATTTTGACCGCGTAAATTAGGTAAAAAAATAGATTTAATTATAGCCTGGTAATATATAGCCTTCCTCGATAAATGGGCTTTCTAACACTGAGAGAAGTTTTCAAATTAGTCCAGTAGTTCCTAAGATTAGTGCGTTTAAACAAACAAACAAACTCTTCATCTTTATATATTGGCTGGCCCGTTGCCGCAGTGGGCAGTGACCCCGCCTTCTGCTCCGGGGGTCGTGGGTTCGATTCCCACCTCGAGTCTGGGTGTATTATCCATATGTATGTAGATCGTGGGGGTTCCGAGGATGACGTCAGATGGCAATCGGTCATCTTAACTCGCCCCACAGCCACATTCTCTACAATCTAAGCGGACCCTGGTATTTAACAGGGATAACTCTAGAAAGGAGACATATAAAACAATTTGCGAGCCTTCTAGTAGTGCACATGTCCATGGATGTCGGTAATAATTTACAGCGTGTTGGTTTGCATCTTGTAACATAAAAAAATAATTATTTCTCAAAGATGCTTGGAACTTTGAGCATTATTTTGACAGCCTTCTTCGAGATAAATCGAACTTGCTGTACTACGAGCAGCGGCCGGAAATAGTTGTATGAAAATCCATATCTGTCGTGTTTAGCGGCCAGCCGTAAGAGCTGCTTATACTTAGCCTTGCAGTTACGATCGGTTCAAATGCCGGCTCTTAAGCGCCTCCCTGTTAACTGAACACATTTGATCATAACCTTTCTCGATTATGACCGAATTTGTATATATGAATTAATTTGTAAAATATTAAGAAACTTTTATCCGACCGGTTAAGCACTTTCGGATGCTGGGCGAAACTAATAAGTTTTCGATTTCATAGGCGCATTTATAACAATGGTACTTTGTTCGCAGATCTGTTCATAGCCGTGGATCGCAAGTGCGGCCCGCTGACGCTGTTCTCGACGTTCCGTCACCTCGTGCAGTACGTGCGGCACGCGATCTCGCTGCTCAAGAACGCGCCAAGGGACTGACGAGCCTTGCCGCACCGCGTGCACCGCCGCACCGAGCTCTAACACGGTGCGAGCGGAGGCCGCACCGAACACCGAACGCTGCGGTGTGAGCGGAGGACGGGCGGCGACGCACGGCGCGGTGTGAGTGGAGGACTCGACTCTCGGTGTGTTTTGACGTTCGCGACGGTGTTAACTGATCCGGCGACAAAATCGTGTCGCGTCATTTGTTCCGAGTGACTATGGAAAGTCGGAACGCTGGGGAGAATACGGAAACGTCTTAACTTGGGGAGGAAGAAACGGAAGTTTCTTTATCACTTATTTATACTTTTCGAAGTGCATGCTGCACTTAGATGAAATTGAACGGAAGAAAATGTCGAAATCGTTGATTTAGGAATGTCTTTTGAATGAGAATGACGTCTTCTGAAAAACTGGCTCAACGAAAAAAGCACTAGTCTTCCAACGGAATCAATTTTTCGGCATTTTCCTTTATTAGACGCAATGAAGTAATCGCTCTCGAGTTTCGCGGTAGTTGAAATATACAGCAATATAAGGGAGAGCGACTCGAAATTGTTCAACGCTATCGGATTTGACTTACATAATCTTTTAATGAAATAACTAATTTAGCTTAAGTACTAACAGACGTAAAGCATTTTTTCATTTCAACTAATCTGGATAGTTTTTCCGATAGAAATACAATTTATGGCCGCCATTTGTCGTCCGAAAGAGGTTATTCGTTTTAAGTAACGTAACATTGTAAATTTGTCTAGTCCCTTAGAGCTGACCTTATAGATTTTGGTAGATATCCTTAATATAATCGTATAAAAAAATCCTGATCATTCGCGGATCAATACGAGTCATATATTTATTGCTCATATAGTAAACGAGCTGAACCCTGCGAGTTCTTCCGCGTGAATTTACTGATTTTGTTAAATTTTGAGGATTTTGGTTTTTTATGCGTAACGTAAATCTGCCTGTGAAAGTCCCATCGAAATCGGTCCAGTCTATTCGGAGATTATCCGGAACATACAGATAGACTGACATCGCGACACAAATATAAAAAAAAATTAACCTGGGTTTTTGTTATAGGTATCGTATATTTCGTCATATCGTATATATAATATGCAATTAGTAAAGAAAAAATGGTTTAGGTGATACAAACAGAAATTTCAATTTTAATAATATGTATGGCATGGTCTTAAAATGTATGTATTTTTATCGGCATTAACTATCATCGCTAGTATATATATTCTTATATTCGTATTTCTTGTATTCAATATTTTGATTGGTAAATTTTCAATACCTTTTTTATCGAATAAAACGGTCTAAGGTTAGCCATACACTTTTTTATCCGCGAATTTAATTGAATTTTAATCAAATCTTAAAGTAGTTTAATTTGCGCTCAGGAAATGTCTTCAAATTTATTAATAATTTTTTTAAACATTAATTCGCCAATGAACTTTTATTTTTATGATATTTTAACTATATATTTCACAGATTAAATATGGCTAACCTAGACCCTTTAATAGATTTTTTATTATGTCCATCTGAAAACTTTACTATTAACTTATGGAAGATGACAACTGTCTATATGTCTGTCTATTATAAACGCATTTCTGAATACCAGAAGGCCACATTTCCATATGAGACTAAGGATGGATTAGGCCCCAGTAAATATTTGCTTACCCAAAATATGAGTACGTTGGCATGCGTATACTTGAGC
>JANCMC010033613.1:6036391-6106378 GCA_024363005.1 Charaxes varanes
AGACTAAGGATGGATTAGGCCCCAGTAAATATTTGCTTACCCAAAATATGAGTACGTTGGCATGCGTATACTTGAGCTATGGACAGACATAAAGACTTGGCGAGAGTGTAAAGGTGTGACCAAATACATTGCCTTGTCTACGTGTATATTACAATATTCTTGAATACATACTTAGGAATGTATTCAAGAATTCGAAGAAACAATTTTGCAATTTCATACAGCTATAATTTGACTCAAGTCTGTAACAAGTACTTATACCCTTCTTTCAGTAAGTACACTTTGCGTAAATTAGTCTGTTCTTGCTTTAATTTTTGAATGAAAAACGCGCGTTCCTCTCTACAAATCTGGCCACACCTTTATTTAGCACCAGCCAAAGACTGCGCATTAAAAATTGGTGAAGAAACTTAGATATTTTTAGATGTAGACGTCCACGTTACAAGGCGAAACTTTGTCAGATTATACAATGTCTGATATACTATATTATATATGTATATATACATTTGATCAAGTTTAGAAACAAACTTTTATATGTTTTACGACAAAACCAAACTGAGATGGCACTCGCAACGTTTGTATTAAATGTTCTTTTTTTTTTAACGTATTTAGTTCTATTTGATTTCAATTTTGATGTGGTGTAATATAACACTTTAGACGCGTTAGATAATGTTTTTGGCGTTGATTATATTATCGCCGTTGTTGCGTTCGTAATTATATTGATGTCTATAATTGTCTATGATTGTAATGCATGTATTTATTCCAAACATTTTTTTTTTTTTTGTGTTTTACACTGTTATTCGTTGTTAGCGTAATAATAACAAATGTACGAAACGAAAATTGTGAAAATAATTGTGAAGTTTACCGTAATTATGCTAGATGTTTTATATGTAACGGAATAAACGTAGAATTTAAATTATTATATGATTTTTAGGGTTTGAGCCACATTAGATAATTTATCTGCAGCGATTATTGTTATTGGTGACGCGTCAATTGTCGTTGCAACGTCGTATGTGGCATGACCTTTTTGCCTTCATCATGTAATCGGGTCCCGTATGGGGTCGTCCATAAATTATGTCAAACGTTAAAGGGGGAGGGGGGGGGGTTATCAAAGTGTGACATTGTGTGACAACGAACAGAGAGGAGGGGTTCATGGCTATACGGTGTAACGTAGCAAAATTTTATTTTATTTTTCTTTGTTTAAATATGGTTCCTTCCTCTGCAACGCGATGGACCCGGCACCTGCACGGTGAATCCATGGAATGCTAAGAAATTCGTCTCTATAGAGTACTTTTCATGAAAATAAAATTACCTGCTTTGTCAGCATAAACAGGAATAACCATAAGTTTATTCTTGTTTTAGCTTACCTTTGAATGTCTTCTAGTTTAATTTAAGTGATGTGTTTTTATTTGTAGTGTTATAAAGTTTCAATTTTAATTTTGTTGACCTGTAGTTTTGTTTCTTTGATTAATGTTTATTTTATATATAACAATAATATTAGAAATTCTGTGTATGCATATAATAAGTTCAATTTTTCAATCAATTCAATTTCATTCACATCAGAAATTTAATTAACCTTTTCAACTTTTTTAATGTCGGCCCACCCTGATAGGCAAACTTTTATAGGAAGCATCCCCGAGATTTCCCAGGATACTAATTAATTTAATGAAATGTCGACCTTATACCTTGTTATGTTTACTTCTTGGCTTGCTTACCTCATGGAATTTAATTTTATTTCTTCTTAGATGATCCTTTCCTTTGATCGGGGTCGATAACATCATTGAAGTCGGTGCCATCTGCATCGGTTTAGCGAGGAACCTAATTGGCTTGGTACCGACATCAGAACATCAGTAGGTGTCTACTGAATTATACAAAATTATTCATATTTTTTTTTGCGTTTTAGTTCCTTGGCGTTTTTTAGCTTTGCCGCTTGAACTCTATGCCTCTATAGTCTGTGGCAGGGGTTCCTAAACTTTAAAAATAACTGAACGTCAACCTTTTGTTTTATGGAATGTCAAATGATTAAAAATCTACATTGAAATTTAGGCAAGAACAATTTTTTAAACTATTGTTCTTATATTAATTTCAGTGTTTATAGAATATTTAATATAATTGTAACACATTATTCTTAGCTTATAGTTCTCATGTGAAAGATGAAATTGTTTTTCTATTTTATTAATAATCCATTCATATCTCGGTACTACATCCGAAAATTGTATGCGTATATCTGTGGTAGCATCCAATCTTGATCTGTCTTTTTTTCTTAGATTCAATTTTTGTATCAGGGGCATTTAATCTAAAAATATTACAAGCTTAAGCGATTACAACAATTTATAAATATAACTGCCATAAATAAACGTTTTAACTCTTAGTTATTATAATGCCGAAGTCAGACAGCTTCATACAAACACTTTGAGCTATGTCTGGCTCCGGTAAAAAGAGAAGATCAAAGGACATGTGGGCACAGACCCCTTGTATTCATCCACATAAACCCTCCTCTAATTCCTCATCTTTATATTCATTAATCTCAATTTGAAGTCGATTTGTTCATTGTCCGTTATTATCTATACTAATATATAAAGCTGAAGAGTTTGTTTGTTTAAATTGTTTGAACGCGCTAATCTCAGGAACTAATGTTTGTCAATGCGTTTAAATATGCTAAGATATCAATGGGGTTTAAATTAATGATTTGCCGCCGGTCTTTTTTTTTAATATAGAGTAGCCATGTGTTTAACTGCAATTATCATTTGTACCTATTATAAAATCTCTTCCTCTATAATTGTGATTTTGTTACTTATAATTTATAGAAAAATATGTTTTTACTATGGAGAATATTTTATTAGAACTTATATATAGCATAAGTTTTGAAAAAAATCGACACCAAAACTTACCAAATTACAAATAATTAGGCACGGTTTAATAAAAATGGAAATAGACGATAGCCTAATCAGTTTAATGGGCGGCGTTTTAATTTGAATTTAATATAGATACAAGTGCCCATTGATCTCGTTAATCTGGCTCTCCTTAGATGTCTGCTAACTTTAAACCTCTTTGATAAATTTCATCACTGCACGTTCCGCGGTTTTCGAGATTCCGTGATAGGCGACTTTTCGCCTTTATATATTACTAGCTGTGTCCGCAAATTCGTCCTCGTAAAATTATATATAATTTCAGCGTGATGATATATAGCCTTTAGCCTTCCTCGGTAAATGGGCTATCTAGCAATGAATGAATTTTTCAAATCGGAGCAGTAGTTCCTGAGATAAGAGTGTTTAAGTAAACAAACAAACACTATAGTTTTAAATTTTAGTATAGATATTATATTATCATATTAAATTCTTTACAGTCGTACTAAATGTTCCGATTTCATTAGGATTACTTTACTATTAACCTATAAAATTAAAGAATAAAAAACAGTCACGCGGAAATGGCCGCACTTTAATGTATTTATATTTCATTTTATACACATTCAGGATTAAACCATGTTAGTAATAATAGGAATAAAAAACGCTCAAGAGCCTGTCAAGACACGCTTATATAAAAGGGTTCCGTATCAGATACGCTATAAACGTATTTGTTAAATAACTTCAAAAGTTGTTTTCCGATTTCGTTCAAAATAATTTTCCTAACGAGTTTTTAGCACGTTCTATCAACATGGAAAATTTCAAGTCTCTACGTCTAATAATTTGGAAATGCTAGAGGAGTATTGAAATATTTTATTCTTTTTTTTTTAGAACTTAGACTTTTGTGAGCGGAATTCATACTAATTATAAAAAAAAAATATTTTATTCTTTCTTAAGACTTTGATTTGATTTAGCCAAATTTATCCGACTTACTGTAAAATGTAAAGCAATTGAAAAACACAGTTAAAATTCATGTATATTGTTTGGATTTTTACAGATAAATGTAGTAATGTGTAGTAGCGGAATTACAAAACATTTTTACACGTCGCCACTTTTCGGAAACTTCTTTTTTTTAAACGAGTGAATGCAAAATATAACAATTTTACATACAAATTCTTGAGGTTTTACGTTTCTTAAAAATCATGTTATTTAAATTGATTTTTACGTTTTTTATTCCAGAACGTCCAACTAAGTGAACCAATTTTGATGATTCTTTTTTTATTTGACAGCTGGTCCCATTTCAAATTAGTCCAGTTCTGACAATGCTTCCGAGGGAAAGTCATATAAGTCTGAAATTCGCATAAAGTATGTGTGTGACAAATTGACGAATAACTCAATATCGCGCTAACCGATTTAGATGACTCTGTTTTTTATTGAAAATGGTGTACTTTAAGAGTAGTTTAATGATATGGTTAGGTTCTGATTTTGAAATCCATGATAAGTAACGGAAATTTACAATTCTTAGAAGCAAACGATACACGGCCGAATCTTTTATCGGCTCTCCGGATATTTGAGTAACACTTCAACTATTATGAACAAATAAGAATTGTAAGAACTATTTTAAAAAGATTGGCAAACGAGTTTCTTGCTGATTCTTCTTGTGGCTCGATTTTTCCGTGGTATCTTCTAAAAAATCTGTGGTAGCTTCTAAAATAGTTAACAATTCAAAAGAGCTTCATAAAAACTAAACAAATTTGCTATAAGCCGCGAATGATAATTCGCGGATTAAGCCTCGAGTCAGGGTGTATTATCTATACGTATATATTTATATATTTCTACAAACTATATATTTTTATATAACAGGCGTCTGTTACCTATAACACAGGCATTAAGTTGTCTACCTTAGGAACAGACGTCCCTGTGTCATATAGTCTCTTAAAGCGATTAGCAATTCTATTGTTGATTTCGGTGGTACGTGACGACCCCAGTGCGGTAATGGTGACTACATTAGTGGGCTAAATGGGTGGTCAGCAATAAATATGGCCAAAGGTGTCGTCTCTCGGTTCGTTTCAATGATGTCTCATTTTATTAGAGGTAGCTACGTGACTTGAGTTTTGCTTGTAATATTCCATGTATATTTGAATACTTACCGGAAATTTTTGCATTTTAATAAGTTTATTGTTATTCATTTGATTTTTTGTAATTGTTATTATATACATTTTTGAATATTATTATGAATGAACCTAGCGTAAAGTAGTCTAGTATTCTGTAGTATTTATCTATGGAACGCGAATCGAGGCATAAACTAACTAACTCTACTCTTCAAAGATTATTCAAAACCATTTTTAAATTGATTTCTTCCTGCTTATCATGGGTTTCCACAAAGTTTCCCCAGATTCTATTAATTATTTACTGTATAAAATTTGTTGTTGCTATGTCCACAAAACCCTGTTTCGTAATTAATGTAAATTCGTATAACGTAAAATAATAAGAATGTAATAAAATCAAAATAACTCACATAAACGACCTAACTTATTGATTGTAAATTTGCCAATTTGCATGTTATTTGTCGTCTAAATTTAATTTTCAATACATAAACCACATACGATTTCTTACACAGGTCTTCGTATTTTAAATTGAAAAGTAAAAGATAATCAAAAACTTTGAGGAAAAGTATATTAAATCTATAACCGTGCAATTTGCAAGGATTATCCTGTCTCAACAACTCCGTGATACCAGCTGCCACCACCGGTCCTTCTGTTATTCCTTAGCAACCCTCAAGAAAACAACATATATTATTCAAAGAGTTTCTCTGCGAACTTCTTTATTTATATATTACAAAGGGAAAAGGAGCAAGCGGTTCAAGCAAGTGACTACCGACGCCTATGGACAACTTTACTGCCAAGAAGCTCGCAGATGTGTTGCCTGTCTATAAAGAGGGGTTTAGGCCACCGGGAACTCTTACAACCAGAACAAAACGCGAAAAATACTCTTTATCATTTGCCATGACAGCTTTGCCGTCACATCACCCCGATCTTATAAGTAGATAGGAGTAAAGGAATAAGAAATGCAGTAAAAGGGTACTTTATACCCTTTCCGCCTACCTTTGTAGGCGGAAAGGAGAAAAAGAACACGGATATTACTGTCACGGGCGAAATAGAGGGAGTAACATTCGTTGCTAGAGTAGTCCAGGGTTGCCCGTAGGGGATCTGACCAGTTATCGGATGAATAAAGAGGGGGATCCACCTCCTGGACAAAAACTGGACAACTTTTTGGTTGAAGATATCTGTGGACGTTGTCCTGGTGTCCAAATTCACTCAAATTAGAACATGTTAATCTGTTATACCGTAAGCTAACTAAGTCAAACTAGTCAATATTGTTTCTCAGATAAAACCGTATGGAATTCAAAATAAAAACAATAAAAATACTAATGAAAATTCCAGAGAACCAGCTCACGTCGCCTACTAGTCTTGGTATTAGCATAAATGGCAGATAAATTATCATTTCGACAAATAGTTATTAACTCAGATTAAAATCTTAGGAATTTGCAATAATATGTCACCTCTAATTAATTATTTACATCTTTGTTTTACGGAGGTTAGAGCCGGCGCACATTACAGACCGGCCAAAACGTTAATATAACCTTTGTAAAGTCTATCTTCTTCGTCATTTTTGGATAATAACGTGCATTGAGGTGCAACAAAAAATTATGCTATGCAGTATATTTAATTTATTTATCATAAACGTACAAAAAATAAAAGGAAGGTTTGTACAATTTATGTTCTGATATCTGAAATTTATCGGTTCAGTAGCGAAAGGAGCGTAGAAACAAATCAGAAAGTCAATGCAGTGCTGTGCTGTGATTCAGTGGCAGTGTCGGGAATATACAAATCGGGTTACAATTTTTTAAATATTTTCAGTCGTTTGTATTCGGAGATTTAACATAGTAATGTAATGTGTCTTACTTCGAAATAGTCTCAACAATATTATTATTGACACGTATTTTTTTTATAAAACAAGGAGCAAACAGGTAGGCGGTTCACCGAAGTGACTACCGACGCCCATGGATAACTTTTTTTTTTATATATAACAAGGGGCAAACGAGCAGGTGGTTCACCTAAGTGATTACCGACGCCCATGGACAACTGCAACACCAGAGGGCTCGCAGATGCTTTGCCGGCCTTTGAGAAATGAGTATACTCTGTTCTTGACGGTCCATAAGTCGTATCCGTTCGGAAATACCGAAGCTGGCAACTGATTCTACAGAGAAATTGTTTAACTTACCTATCAATCTGTATAATACCTAATTGTACCTACCTTTAATGAGACTTGAAATTAGGTTCTGCACAGTTTTGTCCAAGATGTTTAATAATAATGTTTATGTATCTCATATCTTTACGTATAAAATCGAAAGGTCACCTAGTCAAAATCTTGAAAACCGCGGGACATACATTGATTAAATTAAGTGACATCCGCTAAGAAAATATTTTTCGATTTCGATAGGGGCTGGTTAAGGAGGTCTAAGGGATCTCGCAATGTTACGCGGACGAAGTCACGGGAAAGAGCTAGTCATACACATATGAGACATTTTTTGTGTTTTGTATGCGCATACTCTCGTTATAAGAATACTGTCCGATTCCGGATATTAAATTAATGTTTAGTCATAAATTGAGATATTTGTGAATAAATTTTTTGTATTTCTTTTGCACGAATTGTGTACCTCTAATGGTATTTACGTCAAGCGAGTTTGTATAGAGGATTAGATTTTACGCTTTTTTGTACAGTTTGTAAATATTTTATGCTGAGAGCATTATTTTTATCGCCGATTTTAGATGCCAATTATGTTAATTTCTTTACGATACCAGCCAAATTAGTGGGGTATAAATTTTACTTAAATTTGACGCGTTTCAACATAGTTTGGAAAATGTAAACAAATGCAACAAAGATATAGTAAAAGATATATTGTGCTATAAGTTCATAGAGTATATCCGGCTTTATATTTTACTAGTCATAGCCCGCGCCTTCGCCCACGTGAATTCAGTGATTTTGTTAAATTATAAGAGTTTTTATTGTTTGTGCGGAACTCGAATTATTTTTGCAACTAAAGTAGCCTATGTTAGCCCTTGTAATACTCGGTATCTGACAGTGAAAGCCCCGTCAAACTCGGTCACGCTATTCCGGAGATTATCCGAAACAAAAGGACAGACTGACAAAAAAAAATACTGTTAATTTAATTATTTAATAATAAGGAGACGCTTCAGCTTCGCTCTAATTGACTCCGGGGATGATTCAGGAAAGACTCATTTTATGTTTATTAAAACGTTAAATTATTATGAATAATCTACACAAAAACCTTCATTGTTCATTAAAATTAACAGAATTGAATAAATTATCTTTGTTTGTTTTAATGAAAATTGTCAAAATAGAGAAGTTGTGCTTATAATTTATAGCGAATACAACCACTCCTGGTCCTTATGAGAATCTGCAATCGATCAAGCGCATACATATATATCTGGATAATATTTAAGACTTTAAGATAAACTATCATTTTCTAGACGGGGTCACTACAGAGGTTTTCAATTGCCCAAGAGCCTTTGGATAATTCGGCCTAGTTTCTATGCCTCTTAAGGATGTACATGACCACTAAGCGAAACCTTTGTTTATGGGATCGAATATCAGAGGCGATCGCTTGTAGATTAAAAAATGACTTGTTTAATCGAAACAAGTGACGAGCGCAGCACAAATAATTAAGTGCATCGCTATACATTAAATTACAGGTAATATAACTTTCGTCTGACGTTCTAAATACAGAATAAGGGAAAATAAAATCTCAATAATATGAGAAATATTCAAACATCAAGCTGATTTCAACCCTAGTGATGGATGCTTCAAACGTCGGTTATGATGACGAATGTTGTAGACGCGAACACAGTCCTCATGGGATCGAATATCAGAGGCGATCGCTTGTAGATTAAAAAATGACTTGTTTAATCGAAACAAGTGACGAGCGCAGCCTGATGTCTAAACTATGTTATTGTAAAGTTTAATTCAAATCCATCCAGTAGTTTTTCCGTGAAAGAGCGTCAAACATCGCGTTGATTGAAGATGAATTCAGGTGATATATTGTTAGAGTAGCTTCCGGTTGCGCGTGCGCAATGCGAGATATGTCAACTGCGTATGAGCAAGTTATAATATAAAAGTCAGGTCATCCTTAAAATCGACATCATTATTAAACAATCGGCCTTGATCAATCATTCGTGATATATCGTCACTAGTCGCTGACGGAATAATTAGTTTGTGTTTGTGACATATTTCTACCCGAGTAGTTTAATTAATTTCTTTTTGGTTTAATTATTGAGAAAATATTATATAAACGTAACACACTCGCGCACACAAGTATTACGTGTGATACTAGCGCTTGCCCGCAGTTTCAACAATTATTAAAAAAAACAACTAAAAAGAAAACAAAAAATCGAGAACGCTTTATTAGTCTACACGATAAAATTAAAACTGCCTTTGCTCCATCTGTATGGATGTACATTTATGCATATTTTTATACACATATACAGGTATAATTTATTTGAAGTTTAAAAGTAGAATATTTAATGTATTAAACAAAATATTAATTCATAAAATTCTTCACTAACTTACATCTTCCTCTCAACTTCGTTCGCCTCACCCTATCACACTTTTCGTAACGATCTCATCACGCATTTACCAGCTTACTCGAAACTCCTTTTGTATTTAAAAGCAAATTTAAATTGTTCCTCTTGAAAACATGCAACGTGATTCGCATGTAATACGTCTGTAATTACGAAAGCTCCTGGGAAATTACCGACAGAGAGCGATAAATATTACAGGGACATAACAGCCGTCAATGGTGGACGCAGTTTCCATAAATTGAGTGAATTTTATATACAAAAAAAAAAACATTTTACGCGGCAAAATATGGCGAGAGAGTAAAATGGCGTCCATCTTGTTCCAGTCATCAATTTTGTAGCGCTGTGGTCCCTAATAAATTAATCAGTGAATGCATTAAGGCGCGGGTGTTATAAATTGCATGATAATTTTCCACTCGCATTTTATTCTATTTATAAAAACGAGTAGATACTGGCTATTTGTCAATATGAAAACAACAATTGTCAGTTCAAATTTTAAAATGCCAGAGGGAAAACTATATTATTCCAATATTTTTTTGAAATTTTTTCCACAAACTTTTGTGAAAAAAATTGTCTTCAAAACCTTATGAAATTACCCTTGCAGATTATTGTAAAACCATGGCCCTTTTATTAGTATTCAGACTTAAGTTCGCTCTTTAAAATTCCCGCAAAAATCATTAAAAACAATACCCAATGTGTATAATAAAAAAATGCTAATTTAAAATAAAATTCAGAAACAGTAACTGTTCAGTAACTAAGTTACTATTAAGACATTTTGTGATTTTACTTATTCATTATCAGTTGGAATGAAGTTGAAACCAAAATAAATAACAAACAAGTTGTATTTGATGTTTACGCAAGTTGTTGTTTGTTGTGTGGAGAACAAAGGCGTATAGCCGTATAGTTAGTTTTCGGGATTGAATCGGGAAGGTGACTATTTGACTTCAATCTAGAAATGGATTTAAATATGATCGACCAATTATTACTACTTCTTGCCGAAGAATGGAAATTACTAATGTTTATGAGTGTTATAATATTTGGTTACTTCTATTATACAAACACATTCGATTATTTTGAAAAGCGCAACATTAAATATATGAAACCAGTTATATTTTTTGGAAATAGCTTTCAGAGGATCATGACACGATAGACAACTAAGATGAACACGTTCGACGATACAGGCTTAGACTTGCAGTTAGAAATCCTAAAAACAATTTTAAATATTATTTTTTTTATTTCCGTATTGAAATGGTTCATTTCTCTAAATATATCTTCTTATTGCAAGTTCTTGGAATATGTTATTTACTATATCCCTACTACACATTTCAAATATTGAAAAAAGTTTTGGTTTTTTTTCTTTTAATGTTAACTTTTCTTTTATAATAGCTGTACCCGCGACTTTGTCCGCTTAAAATTACGTAAAAAAAGATTCAATTTTAGTGTGATGATCATATGCTTCCTCGTTAAGTGGGCTATCTAAGACTGAAAAGATTTTTCGAGCTTATAGTCTAAGAGCATGTGTTTCAAAGGCCAACAGCTTATCTGCACATCTTCTGGTACTGCAGTTTACCTAACACTTTATTTTGTTAAGCTCTATTAAATTCATCTATTGTCATCTTTTATTTTAGTTACGTACTTCAAAAAAACAGTCCAGGTTACAAGTGTTTTACTGTCTATGTTTTACAGACTTTATAATAGCAATTAAAAAAAAATCGTGTCATCTTATTACTGTTTAAAAATACCTTGAAAAGCTATGCAAACATTGTGGCGTTTTTAAGGAAGAATCTGATAATGCGTACTAAATATTTTGCATTTATTTATAATATTAAATATCAACGAAAGAATGGCGGTATATTTAACGGGGAAGGCTATAGGCTATAGTAATAATAATAATAATAATCCTCCTAAGACCTCCTTTAAAAATCAAATTAGGTTATTGCTTGCATAAATGTCTTTTTTTTTAATTGACTTAATTTCTTTCATTATAATTAAATTTTAGGCTCTAAAAGTAAGTTATTTAAGTTCTAAATTAGTTTTTAGTTTTAAGGCAAGCAGTGTTCATTTCTAGCAGGTAACAGCCCCATATCGCAGCACTTTTTTATATAGAATATGATTTTGTAGCTGTTTCCAGTTAAATGAACATATAAAAAAAATAGAGAGCAAACTTTTGATTTACATAAAGATACGCTAGTCGAATATAGCTAATAGGTAAACAAGAACGAAACATTATTCAATTTTAAAAAATACAATGCTGGCAATTCTCGATTCTTGTTAAAGTGAACTTTAGATCTTTCTTTTATACGCTGGATATTTGTTATATACCGTACTCCAACTAGACTGGAATTGTATATGAAAAGTAACAAATTAGGTTTGTTTTTCCGTAAGACCTTGGCTTATCTTGCCTGTACCTTACTTCTAATAACATACTTTAGGTATGAAACTGGGTTGTACTCCATATTACTTAGTACTTATGAAAAGACACATACCAAATTAATTAAAGAATTAAGTTCACGACAGGTCCAAATTATTTGTATAAATTTTCAAGTGTGGTCATAAAATAATGTCTTTAAAAAACCAGTATTTTTCTTATTGCCGCACTGCAGCTTATTTTAACGAGGCTTAAGTCTTAAAATGTCAGATTTTGTCGGGTTCGTCGTGCATAGTAACGTAATGGAATGATGAAATCCGCTCGTACGGTGCTTAAAATTCTGACGCGAACCTTTACACGCCTCTTCGTAACGTGATCATACTCGTACAATGTGATAATAAGAAAAATCCACTCAAATATCATACGCTGTGCATGTGCAATGTGGCCTACTAGGAAAATTAATTACCGATATTTTGGATTCAGTCTTATGCGCTTAAACCTAGATGCCATCCTACGAATTTTTTACAGTTCATGCCTATAATCATTGGTCAAAACTCAGATGATCAAATATCACTTTATTTTATGGATCCGGGCTCCTTCATGAAGTCACTAACTGGCAAGCCAAAGTTAAAGTAAGCTATCTCTTTTTTAAAATTATAAATCAGTTCGTTAATGTAGCATCGTTGTGGGTAAATCTTTAAATTGTTTTTTTATTATTTTCTTTATAAAATGTCCCTTGGCAAACGAGCAGGCAGTAAGTGACCACCGACACCCATAGACATTCGCACTTCCAGAAGGCTCCCAGATGCTTTGCCAGTCTGTTTCATTAGGAGTTAGGACCACCGGGAACTGTCACAAACCGAACGAAATGCGACAACAACACCATCACTTGTAATGATAACAGTGCCGCCACTTCATACCGATCTTATGTGAAAAAGAGGTACTGATAATTTGGTTGTCGACTAAAAGGACTACAAGGGTTGTGCTATCTCTAATTAATTGCATAGATAGGACTAAAAGGAAAATGGGAAAGAGTAAAAGGATAAAAAGGTATGTGGAAAGGAAAAAAAGCATGCGGATACTACAGTAGTACACGGAGGGTATACGGGATTAACTAGGGTAGTCCAGGTTCGCGTACCCATAAAGGATTTGTTCTTCTTCCTCTTTATCTGTCCGATAAGTGGTTACTTATCGGACAGATAAAGAGGAAGATCTACCCCGTGGATATTAACTACTTCTATCTAATGTAAGGGAGGGGAAGAAGTTACACAAACAAGTAATCGAAATTTCACTAAGTTTGAACAAATCGGACGACGGCTCAACGGTGGGAAAAAGAATAAATGTAGGTACTGATTTTTCAAAGGCCGTTAACGTATTTGCGATCCTTATAGTGGTTCAATTATCCACGTCAGTAGAGACATGTATATAGGCAGGTAGTTAACCTGGTTACATATATATATATATATATCCTGCTTGCCCGTTTGTGCGAGGATTAGATAGTTCTATAGGGATGGATTTATATAGAAGTATAGATTTAATTTTGTTTTAGAGTAGTTTATTTAGGTGACACCGGGCCAAACAAGAATGTGACCATAGCTGTGGAGACAAAGAAACGTTTGACTGACATATACTACGTGTCTGATGCACCTATCGATCACATTGGCGAGTCAGCGTACATGTGTTTACAACCGGGAAAGTTAGTATACTTATTTTATTATTATATACAAATTTTTACGCGTGACTTTGTCCCGTTGATATCAACAAGTTTGTTCTATTTCTAAGGATTTCTTTTTTCGTGCAGAACCATAATTATTGTGTAAAAATTAAAGGCACTTGTGGTATCCTCTTAGTGACAATGAAATAGATATCACATAAGAAAGATCTAAGCCATATCAAGGTGAAAACGGCGCCATTCTCTTTGTAGTAACTTGACACGAAGAGAGAAAACAATAACTTAGTCATAACAAAAGTAACAAAGCTATAATAATGGATAAGGTAACAGATATCTACTGTATTTGATAGACAGTACACATTATCAAGACAAAAGACTACGGTAATGTTATCAATTTTTCTATTCCAGCTTTTGTCTCATACATGTCAGTATATTGAATTACAAAAGTTTATTCTATTTAATTTGCTATTTTCCGTACCTATAACGCTCTGCGTGTTCAATGTAACAATATGCTGAGAACCGTGTTTGTGCGGCAGCGATACTATAGTGCGTCGTTTATGTTTGCGAATGCTCGGGTGGCCGATTTCTATGTGATCGTTCGCAGACGTGCCGCCTCATTGATGAGCAGCTCAAGGAGCAGCGCCAACGTCCTTCTCAGCATATTGTTGTATAGAATGGGCAGTCCTTTCTGGAGGCGATGGGATAATTTAGGCACCAGCATGAGATCTTACTTTTTTATCCTGTTAATAAGGTTGAGTAATGTTTAAGTTATTATTAATTTTATGTTTGCAGTTAGGTTAGGTTAGGTTCACCGTGGTAGAATGCTTGAGCGAACCTGTGGTGTTTACTCATAGATGGCGAGGGCGCCTCTGGGTTTAAGTGGGCATACTGGCTCAAGCCAGTGAGTCCCACACTCCCGATCAAGGCATGCGGAATGCGTAAATGCATTTTTCAGCGAAAAAAAAAGGTTAGGTTAGGTTAGGATACTTTGTACCCACTAACAGAACTATGGAAAATTATCCGAAATAAAGAATTTATTATTATGAAATCCTGATCATAACTGATTCAGATAGTTGATGTTTATTTCTTAGATTTAGATGGAGTGCAAGTAGCGCTAGTGGTGAGGTATCGGGATCCGGTGAAGGATACCTTCGTGCTGGTGGAGTGTACGTATTGTGCCTCCGCGAGCGGCTCGGGCGGCTCGACTCTGCAGTGCTGCACGCACCCAATCCTCCCAATGAGCTACATCTGGTTTGGATAGTGCCTCAATACTTGCTTATATCCATGGCGGAAATTATGTTCGCGGTTTCCGGTCTCGAGTTCTCATTCATACAAGTAAGTTATTACCATACATATTTGGATATAGTAGTTATTATATATTTATATTCCCTCATCAACAGGTCTTGCGGGGCACCAAAAATACCTCCGTTCCTTCAGAATCAATAACCTCCTATATTTAAACTCCATTCTAGTAAATTGAGAGGAGGTAAGTCATGTTCAATGAACTTTATTATATTACTGATATATTTCAATCCACTATTAAAGCAAAGTAGTTTAGTTTCTCATGCATGTCATGGATTTCCGCAAAGTAACGCCTGATTCTATCAATTACTAACACTATTCCACAACCTGAACAGTTTTGTGTTACACTTTACTGAAAAAGCTATTACGCCTGTAGATTTGTGCTTTAACACAATACTTTAACTTCATATCTAGATGTGTTATGTGTCAATAAAAATATTGAAAAAAAAAAAACAATATATGAAAAACTACGCGAACCCTCACAAAGATCAGCTTTTTGCGTGTTACCATTTTTTTTTAACAAGGGGCAAACGAGCAGGCCGTTCACCTAAGTGACTACCGACGCCCATGGACAACTGCAACACCAGAGGGCTCTTCTGAATAGTGTGAAAGTTTTCTTTGTACTTAAAAATAATTTATTTTATAATACAATATTAATATAACATAACATTATGGTACGACAAGTCAAGTTCTACCAAACACGTATAGTCAGTCAACAAACGATCACAAATCATATTTGAGGCGCCGGATTGACACAAATAACTTGTTTTCATTTCAAATTAGCATATTGTGAAACTCACAAACATGCTTATACTCCATTTTATAAGTTAAAAGTAACGTTAATTCGATGAGATTACGCCAAGATAACTCCTTATTTTTCAAGGTATCCATAAACATATAACTTATGTTAAATTCAACCGCATTAAAGAAATTAATGAACTCTTAATAAATTCCAACGAGGTAACGCAGCCAGTCTATTGGGAACCTACCCCACTTACACCGATGCGGATCAGCTTTTTTAATTCTTTCCTTTGTTGTATATTTTTGTTTTATTTTTATTATGTATTATGTGTTTTTTTTTAGAATTAGTTTCTTTTTTTAAATATTATTATGCACATAGTGTTCTTCTTATTATTTAAATTTACGTACATTGTAAATATCTTTATTTCTCTTATGATTTATATATTAACTACAATATATATTTTATTACTAAAGTAAATTTTGTTTTGTGTGTGTCAGTGTGTGTGTGTGTGTGTGTGTGTGTGTGTGTGTGTGTGTGTGTGTGTGTGTGTGCGTACCTCTTAATAATTTGAGCTAAATCTTTAATAGCCAACAAATTCAAAAGACGGTTTAATCAAATAGACTTTTATAAGCTCTTTTGACTTCTCAAATGTTTTAACAGCTTACACTAATTCGGAAAAGTTCACAATACTTGTTTTTTTTTAAAATATTACTAACTACTAATTAAAACAAAAATAGAAGTAAAATTAAACATATATGCTCTATCATTGATATATATATATGAGATGCCTGTATACAAAATAAGACCCGGCAAGTGCGAGTCGAACTCGCGCACTAAGAGTTCCGTACCATCACATAATTCTTTACCTTTATTTTAAGATTTATACTTTTTGTAATATTTCTTTTAATTTCATAAAGTCACAATGCAATTATTATGATGCTAATTTTATATTATTAAAATGTCAAATTATTATGTAATAAATCTAAAAATGGTCAATGGCGTAACAAGTCAATAGTTTCGGGTCACAATGTAATCATGTTATTTATATATTAATAAGATGTCAAATTAAAATAAAAAAAATGAAAAAGAATAAGAAACACAATGTCAATAATTAAAAAGGAAGAAATATTCATTCAAACTATAAAATTGTTGCATTCTGTCAATTTATATTTAAAATATGTTAAAGGCAAATTTATAATATCATTTGGCAAGCGATTGTAAACTTTTATTGCCATACAATAGACATTCTTCTTTACTAACTGTAATCTTACTTTAGGTCCTAAAATATGACTCAAAATTAACACAAAATAAAACGTTACTTTATTTCGAAGGAAACAAATATTGTAACCTTCAGTTTAAGACTTTCATTACACATTCAATTACGAATGAGCATCTCAAATCAAATCTAAATTAAAAATTACAAGAAGGACACGTACATTAACGTAAGTTGAATTTCGATAATAAATTCCAGGCAAAAAGTTTTAACACGTTCTTATTGCCTTATCTATATCAAGGCAAGATTGAATCTTTCATAACATCCGTCTCGTGAAGTATATTGGGTACATAATTGCATTTTATTGACAGGTATCATCTAGATAAAAAATGGAATGATTTTTTTTACGTAACGAAATCCGAAAAGCTTTGCCGCTTGAACTCTATGCCTCTATAGTCTGTGGCAGGGGTTCCTAAACTTTAAAAATAACTGAACGTCAACTTTTTATTTTATGGAATGTCAAATGATTAAAAATCTACATTGAAATTTATGCAAGAACAATTTTTTAAACTATTGTTTTTATATTAATTTCAGTGTTTATGGAATATTTAATATAATTGTAACACATTATTCTTAGCTTATAGTTCTCATGTGAAAGATAAAATTGTTTTTCTATTTTATAAATAATCCATTCATATCTCGGCACTACATCCGAAAATTGTATGCGTATATCTGTGGTAGCATCCAATCTTGATCTGTCTTTTTTTCTTAGATTCAATTTGAACTTTTAAACGGGGAACAATTTCGACGTACATGATTTATGCGGAACTTTAACCGTTTACGCAGCGCACGCAACGGAAGCTGTCAAATGGGGAAAAAACTGCCGATTTTGAAACATTCTTCATTGGTGCTCCGCTCCTATTAGTCTTAGCGTGATGGTATATAGCCAATAACCTTCCTAGATAAATGGGCTATCTAACGTTGAAAGAAGTTTTCAAACCGGATCAGTAGTTTCTGAGATTAGCGCGTTCAAAGAAACAAGCAAACTCTTCAGCTTTATGTATTAGTATAGAAGTATAGATAGAGTATTCAATTTTAATTTAATTACTGCTCTGATGCTGATCGGCTGGCCCGTTGGAAAGGGAGAATATAAAATAGTTACTTTTATTTAAATAAATAAATATATAGGACTATATTAAACAAAAAATTATTAAACATGAACCAATAATTTAAATAAACATGATTTGACAATAATTTGAAACACCATACTCAAAGTTTAATGAAATAAAAACACTCGCTATTAAACATTTTTTTTTTCAACTGTTTTTCTGTCACTACAATATCTAAGAAAAATGCATTTTGTTTAGTTTGTTTTAATTCTACTCTATGTGTGGTGTTGCAAAATAATGTCAAATATATTAATTTCCTTATTGTTTCATGTTTAATTATTATTTCTTTAAAAACAAAACTAATTTCTATGGCTCCTTGTTTATATGTGTATTTTGAGAAAAGATGGGACCAAAATATACTTGACTTCCATAAGGAAATGAATATAGTACCACTTGAAAAAGCCTAGTATTGTAAAATAGTGGTATTATAAAAAATTGTGATATGTGTAAATAGATTAGTTTTTATAAAAAAAAAATATTAAGATCAAATAGGGTTGAGCCTGAGTTTGTTTAAAAACTTTAAGCCTTATATTAAAAAAAATTGATGTAATAAAAGGTTTTTAAGAAGAGAAGATAATAAAAAGCTTTAAACAAATTTGTTTTTTATTATTATTATTATTTTGTACTTAAAAATAATTAATGCATTGTGCAAACATAAAGATAACTCATAATAACATTTCTGAGTTCATAGAGTTGGTGCGAAAATGGCAGAGAAAAGTGAGGGCGGAACAGAGCACTTTAAGAACAGATTAAAAAAAATCTTAACTACCTTTATTTATTGACCAGCTGTGCCCAGGACGTTGTTCGGCGTTCAACATTCGTCCGTAAAATATTAGATAAAAAAAATATATTCAATTTTAGCGTGATAATTTATAGCCTATAGCCTTCCTCGATTAATGGTATAAATGCAACCAGATAGAAAGTTTTTAGTATTCGTTACAGTCTCTAAGTAGCTGTTAGAGCAATCACCAATCATACCAGACGAGGAATAATTATTGTAACGGTCTAGTATGTCTAGGTCATAGGACCAGTTTACTATCTAGGGAATGGGAAATAGATCAAATCTTTAAAGGAAGTATTATGATATTCCATGAACATGTGGAGCGATAAGTTGAATTGCAAGAAAAAAATCAACCACTGGACATAAATCTGCGAGTAAAATAAGATAAGGATGCTTAATGCTGCAATTGCTTTTTTTAAAAAAGGTACATCACTATTGCCTTAAATTAATGTTTCAAATCCTTTCTATGTTATTATAGAAATAAAAGCACGATACAAACACATTCAATAAAGTAAACAGTAGTAAAATAAATCCTTATTGCATAGCAAATTGATATTGCAAAAAAGAGGCGTTCTTTAAATACGCAATAAATTGTATTTACTGTATAAACAGCAGTTTGCTGTAAGAACATGAGTCCCATGTTGGGCGCCATAAATGTTCGGTCAGAACAGGGATCGGAAACCTTTTGAGTCGGCAGAACCAAAAATACAATTTACAAAATTTCAAAGGTTTTAAAGAGTCACAATTTTTCGCGCCAGCAATAAATATTAGTCGCATAAATAAAGTTTTTAATAAAGAATATAATACATGTATTAGTAAGAAAAATATCTGCTTATACACATGTAAGTAGTGTTTTTTCGAAACAAATTAGAGTATTAATAGATAATCACATTTTTCGTATGGAACTAAGAGCCACAGCTTCATATCTAAAGAACAGCATGTGGCTCGCGAGCCTCAGGCTGCCGTCCCCTGCGTTAAGTTAGAAAGAAGATTTATTACTATGTTATGTATTCGACTGTATTTTTTTATTTCTGTTCCCTCAGAATTTTCGACTGGGAGAACCGACTTTGATCTATTTATTTCCAGTGTCATCCCATTTCAATTTGGTCCTATTGCGACAAATTGAAGTCGTTAATTTTTAAGGAAGAAAGATTATATTCAAAACATAAATTTGTATTAACTAGTAAACGTTTATGGTGGTATGGTTATTCAATCATATATTCAGAACTGCTTACTCCTTAAGTACTAGAGATAAGGTATTAATCTTAATGAATAAGACAAATGTAGGTTGTGGAAACGTAATACGATCAAGGACAGAATTAATATTTACACAGACGAAAATGGCGTGCCCAAAGATAATGTCATTTTTACTCCATTTATTCTATTTATTACGTAACTTCCTACGCAAGTCTTGGACGCTTCCCTTCTACGTGACGGCTTGGCGAGTGACGCAAATGGATATATTATGTAATCGCATTATACGCTTATCTGCTTAAATTTATTTACTCACGTGTTGAAATATATAGTTTATTTTTTTATTAACCGTACATATGGTCATTAATCATACGAAAATGGGTCACTACTGGTTGAATGTAAGGCAGATTGCTCATGTTGAAGACGTTTGTAAAGAAATGATTTTCTATTTTTTTTTGTAACAGATTATTACTGGTTTGGTAATAGTAAAGGAAGAAAACATAATACACTTTCTGCTTTTTTTGTTATTTAATACGCCTAGAACCTGTAAACTAATAAATATATGTAGAATGAGTTAGATTTTAAACGTGACGTACTCCAGCCAGCCGTCGGCAACGCGTGCCTCGCGTGGACCCCGACTCCTCTCTTTGTAGCCCGCGGCTGTTTTGTAGATAGCAATTTAATTCTTATTTAGAAGAAAAATTACACGAGTGCAAAGTTTTGTTGCGATCACAGATCAACTACTTCTATGATCTGGGGTTGCGATGTATTAGCATTTCGAACCTTTTTCAAATTTCGAATATAGCTTATATTTTCTACTACATAAATGGATAACTAGAGACCTATTTCCAAATAAATATTTTACAAATGCGGCTCTTACCTGCCAAAAGGTTGACGACCTCTGGTCTAAGCAATAGCCAATACATAAGAAAAAATTGTAGGAAATATAATAATGTTATGTTTGCTTTGTATACCTTTATATATCTATTTCCTTATTAAATAATATATAAACAAATCCTATGCAACGCGAGGAGCGTCGCCCGCGTCAATAAAGGTCAGACCATAATAAGATTAAACGTTTAGCGGGGCCGGCTTATACGACAATCTGAACTCGATACGTCTTATCTAGGTCACGTTTTTCGGGTTACCGACACCCTCGTACGTTAAATGTCGATTCCCACTAACTTGATAATTCTAAGCAGTGACGTGCATGGGGTTAGATTAGGGCAAGCCGAGAGGCGCATTCTTGAAATTTTTACAGTTAAGATAAACCCGTACTTGGCTCTTCTATCGTCTTCTTTTTCTATTTTCCGCTGTCACAGAGTCAGACAGCAGGTGTGTTGTACTAGTCAAGATGACCGACTGCCTTCTGACGTCATCCCCAGAATCCCCACAGTCTCTTAAATTTCACTACTAATATCACACAGTGACCTTAATCGAGACTCGCCATTCTAAGTACCTTCCGAAACACGGAGGAGGTCGGATATTTGAAGACCAGTGTGAGAGTAGTCTACCCTTCTATCACCCATATTTACTCCTCTATTGTGATTATATTTATTAAATAATATAATTATTACAGTAAACTAAGCCAGGATAATTGGCTTAATTACTTATAGGATAGTACCGCCACTGTATAGAACCAACTATCCTCGATGTCAAGGCTATCGATTTTCCATCAGATTGAAGGTTGTAATGTGGAATATTGGAAGAAATATTCATAGCGGGGTTTATGGGTTTATGACAGTTTTTGTAACAACATCTGCTTGTATTGAATTCTCAAAGGAGTGGTTCAATTTTCGACTCTATTGTGCTGATTTTTATGATTGTATGAAATTGTTACTGGAAGATATTTGAGTATATGTGCTAAACATAAAACATATAATCTTCTTCTTCCTAGCGTTATCCCGGTTAAATACCAGGGTCCGCTTAATTGCAGAGGATGTGGCTGTGGGCGAGTTGAGATAACCGATTGCCATCTGACGTCATCCTCAGAACCCCCACCTTACGACTAATATCACAAAGTGACATTAATCGGGTCCCACTGTTTTACGTGCCTTCCGAAACACGGAGGAGGTCCTTCCCGGTGGCCTAAACCTCTATTTAAGGCCGGTAACGCATCTGCGAATCTTCTGATGGTGCAAATGTCCATGGGCGTAGGTAGTCACTTACTGCGTGTTCGTTTGTCTCTTGTAACGAACAAAAATAAATAAATGAAAAATATAACCTCTGTAACTTTAGAGCTTGCTTGTTAATTTATGTCCTAAGTTTTTTTTATGGAAACAAACAGTAAATCATAAAAATCAGATTAACATTAATTGAACAACTAAACTTTTTATTTTTATGTGTTAGTACTACAAACTTTCTTTAGATTTGTTGTTGAAACTCCATTCTTCGTCATAATCTTCGGAAGACATGTCAGGTCTTTCGAAGATGTATTTATAATATTCACCGACAGTGTACATTAACAATATTCACACTGCAACTAGTTTAAAATTTCTAATGTATGTGTCACTGCAATTTTTATTTTAATTAATATTTAATAATGGGCCCAGAAAAATATATATTCAAAATCTATATTATATAGGTATATTATATTAGGGACCAAAACTTGTGAAGTATGAAAAATTAAACTTTCCTTTAATTATAATAGTTGTTTATTGTGAAAACTCAATTTAAATTACATCAATAATTACATTAAAAAACAATAAAAAGTTAGATTTGCTCAATATCCATTGAATTATTTTGGTAAAATTGATCGCAATATATTTTATCACGGATTTTTCAATTTTCTGGAATTTAATGAAAAATTTACTGCTTTTTATTGCAAAGACTTTTTTATGTGTACTAAAACCAATTTTATTATATTTTTATAAATTAATATTGTTGTTGATACAAGGGCATCATCTATTATTCTGTCTATTTTAATTTCCTATTTTATTTAGTAATTTCATTTAATTTGAAACAACTTTTTTTAAGAAAAGTGTTTCTGTTGTCTATTTTCAAACAAATGTTTACAAATGTATTTTCACTCAATATTGCTACGTATCTATTACTATTTTTGCACAATTTATATTTTTCCATTCTCTGTTTAAAATGTGTTTCTATTTTCATTAAAACAAATGCTCGTTTTATTACATACTTTTATTTTTCTTTATTATTTCTTTCAAAATGATATATCACAATATTTTTTATTATGATATTTATTATTTAAAACTATTTTTTTTAATTTTGTAATCTTTGTTATGTTCATAAAATGTTGCAATCATAAATACTGACAATTATAAAAACAATCTGTGCATAGCTGATTAACAATTGGTAATTACGTATTTTTTGTTAACCACCGCGACGCAAGACTCAACAACAAGTCTTAAAGTGCATTAAGGTCTGAAAACTAGTTTGGAAATAATTAAATATAGAATATTGCAACTAAACTACACAAATCTGTCACATCTGAGCACAATTCGAACTGGTTTTTCAGTCGATTCCATTTCCATAAACAATCGATCATTTCAATGATTTATTTAATAAAAAGAGTACAAAATGTTACTTTACTCAAAGGTATTCTAATTGAATAAAGCTAACAGGTATCTAAATATTTATATCTCTGTATTATTATTGTTATGCTACATACACCTGTGAAACAATCAATACTGCTGGTTATATAATAAAATTTGTACTTAACATTCAGTGTTAGACATTCATTGTGTGATTAGAAATTATGACAAAAAGGTCGGGAAGCACTGGTTTGTTTGTCTACCTTTCGTCTCAACACGAAATGAATAGGTTATAATAAATATTTTGAAATTCTTATTAACATCTTTTTACTCTTATGCTATGTATATCGTCATAGTCTTAGAACAATACAGGCCGCTACATCAAAGACGCCGGTGTGGGGTTAGCCAAGATCGTTTCTGATCGCGCTGATAGGTTTTTTCTTGTGGCCAGCGATATTGATGATTTTTTAATACTTAGGTTAGGTTAGGTTAGGTTAGATTTTTTAATTTTGATAATACTTAGGTATGTAATGATTTTGTAAATGCTTACATTAATTTAATATTTTATTATTATATTTTTCCGTGCATTATGTAGTCGTAATTGTTTATTAATTTTGTAATGTCAAATGTAAGTTTATCAAACGATCTTTTTATTTCTGATTGGTCAATAAGTTAGATTATTCAATAAGAGCTTTTCTACGTGTCGGTACTTGAGTGATTTGGAGTGTAGCAGCTAGTATAAGTAGTAAGAAATGTAGCATTCCAAAGAAAATAAAAAATGTATTTAATAATTATCTTAAAGTACTATATAAAATCAATTAAATGAATAAAAAAATACAAAAGAGAAAAATTTCGACGTTTGAAAAAGGCTAAAACGTGAGATGATACTGAAATCGATAATAGTATTATTAAAAATTTATAAGTTACAAATTGTTGGCCACCCCTGCCGTCGATGATTCACCGCTATGCACGTTCGTTCCAGCATTATTAAGCGAGTATTACCTGTCATTTAGTAACATCATACACATCAAATTAAGTGCACTTCGGACTTCTATACAACATTAAAGCCCATGTATCTACAAGACACCAGACGAATTGGGGTCTAGTTCAAGGATGCAGTTTAAACGGAGGCTTGGATTATGCTGTTTCATGCAGACACGATTGATAGAGTAAATGAAACGATCAGGCATTACTTTGTCGAAGTCAAAGATGAAAAGGAAATTTTAAATAAGATCCTAAACGCCTATAAGAACTTAGCGAATAATCTTTATAGAATCCCTAAACGCCTATAAGAACTAAGCGAATAATCTTTATAGAGCCGATCCCTTGATGAGTTTTTAATTTTTAATTTTATTGATGGTGAGAAATTAGTAGTGACACCAAAAGTGCACACACATAACATTGTACAAAAATAGCTAACAATCAATGTTTCAGGTGGATTATTATTTCACAATTATTTATTTAACGCCTAATAGTGATTTTATTAACAGTAGCAGCTGCTAAAAGGAAAAAAAAAGAGATTTCTTTTGCTCTAGATAGTAAGCGACATCTAGTGACAAAATATTTTGTTTAATGAGTCAAGATTCACAAGGAAGATATCATATTAGGTCTATTGCTTATTGTGAATGTTAAAAAATATGAGCAATCGGAATATTGTTGGTTTATTGAGCAAAGGAGGCACAATACAGGCATTCAAATTATTCCTAGAGCAAAACGACAAGCGAACAAAATGTTCTTAACACCTGAGCTTATTTCTAGAACGCTTAAAAGTAAAAATAGTGAAATAGTGATAGTCTCACTATTGGATGGAGATATTGAAATAATTCTTTGACTGGCTAATAGAGGATGTTGAAACGAAGCTGCCTGTATCAACTCAGTTAAGATCTAAAATTTAATCGGTCAGTTTATGACAAAGCGCGCGTTATATTTAGACAATAGTCTGCTCAAATATCATAATATAAAAGTTCTTCTTTAGAATACATAAATTATTGATGTTGTATGAAAATTATAAAACATCAAAAATATTGTAACGTACAAAATACATCCAAATTTGATGTTTACTAATCCAAACCAAAAAAGTTATTAATAATAAATTTTAATAACACTTTAATAGCGAAAATATATGCAAATAGCTGTGCCCGTGACTTAGTTATCACCGATATATTCAACATACTGCCTTCATGCGGGAACCAGACATAGCTCAAAGTGTTTGTACATTTTTTTCCTTGAAGTCTACAAAGCACTACAAAATTTTGTGCGGCTACAGAAAGTCCCCTGCCACACTGCATGATAATTGAAATGATCATTAAAACGAAGCTATGTCTGGCTCCAGCATTAGAACAAGGCTACAACCCAGGCATGCATTAATATTAAAAATCTATTCGGGTTTATGCCAACGAAAACCCTTATCTTTTACAAAAAACTTATGCCATTTTATCTTTATGCACTATATTAATTTAAATTACCAAATATTTAACTGCAAAGTTTTGTAAAACTTTGTAGTCAGTCTTCAAGGACAAAAATGTACAAACACTTAGAAATATAACTGGGTTCGGTATTAAAGTTTAAATACCTGCTAATTTCATCCTATCCAGAATGGGATTTATTATTACCGAAAGGAAGTTTGGAGTAACTTCAATACATACGCATCTTCTTCTTCTTTTTCTTCTTCTTAGCGTGGTCCCGGTACATGATCAGGGTCCGCTTTACCGGTCTTACGCCTCCACTATGCCCGATCTTGTACATCTCGTATTGTTAGTCCATTGGCTCTCATCATCATATCAGCCTGGGGACGTCCTCTGCTGAACATAGGCCTCCTCCATTGATCTCCACGAATGGCGATGTTGTGGCTCTCATATATAACTTTAGTACATACGCATGTTAATGCATTAGTAATTAATCGATGAAATCACTAGTGTTGCCGTAGTTACTACAATCCTCATTTGCTACGCGATACAATCTAACACACCGCAGGGGATTTAAACACACATTAATTGAGAATACGGCGTCCGTTAATTCAACTCAAATCTAGTTGTTACTGCGAGTCATATTGTTTGACTCGTAGAAATGCTAACGAACCTTGCCCCAACTCGCTGCTTTTGTCGGCCAGTTCGTAATGATTTGCAACTTCACTCTCTAGAATTGTGTTAAATGTCAATTCTTCTTTTATTTAGCGTTGTCCCAGAATAGTATCACGATCTGATTAAATTGCAGAAGATGTGGGTGTGGGGCCAAGCTAAGATAACCAACTGCCGTCACATATCGTCCGCGGATCCCCCACGTTTTTTACGTGTCTTCCAATATACGGAGGAGCTCGGATATTTGAAAACCAGTCTTACAATCTATTAAGCGGCCGCGGTAAGAACTACTTCACTTAACGATCGAATCAAATGCCGATCACCGATTATGCTACGACCTCCTAGAGCTAATAGTCGTGTAGTAGTAGAGTTTGTCTGTTTGTATGCTTGATCGCGCTAATCTCAGTAACTACTGGTCGGATTCGAAACATTCTTTCAGAGTTAAATAGCCCATTTATCGAGAAAGGCTGTAGGCTATTATACATAATCACGCTAAAATTTTTCACCTAATTTTACGCGGTCGAAATCGCGGATACTAGTACTATATATAGAGTCGGAAATATAGAAAAGATAGCATTCGTAAGTTAAATTCAAATTTAGCTATTACTTCGAGGAATATTGGTTTATTTGTGGAAATGAAATGAAATTAATTTATTTGCTGAATATGTTATCAGGTTGTTAACAAATTAATTAACTGTTACAATATTCTGTTTTATAGCGTGCAAATATTAGATAATTCACATGTCAATTAATTTACAAATAAAAATATCAAAAATGTCCAATATAAATTACGAATGTCAAATTATAAAGAACTGAAGCGGAACCGACAGAAGTTGTTCTGCTCGTTGTTGTATTATACGTGTAAATCTTCCTCGTAAAACACTCTTATCTATTGGTGAAAACCGCATGTTAATCTGTTCAGTAGTTTTTGAGTTTCTCGCGAACAGATTGGCAGACGCGGCGGAGGACTTTGTTTTATAATGTTTATACAGAATTATATTTAAAAAAAATAAGAATTATATAAAAAACTAAAATTTTTGTAAATGTTCGACATTCATAAACACTATGTACGCGTACCTTTATGGTCTAGCAATAGACTTAACAACTTACTTACTGGAGCGGCTCCGAAGCCCAAAGTGAGTTTTGGCTTCCGACAGGAATTCGCGCCGGTTTGATTCTGCGCTGTCTCTTGCCAGTCGCCCGCCCGGAGATGCGCAGATCCGACTCTACAAGGTCACGCCAGCGACACCTGGGTCGCCCAACTGGTCGTCAACGAATCGGTTGTCCAAGATATGCTCACTTGACGCCGCGGTCGTCACCCATCTTCACGATGAGGCCGAGCCAGCGCAGACGGTGAGCTTTGGTTTCACCGATGATGTTGGACTCGGCAAAAAGATCTTGTATTTCTAAGTTCATTAGCATTCGGAGGCTTCCGAAATATGCAAACCAGCAAATAAGCTGTCATCATGTATAGGTGAATATGAATAATGATAGACATAACCAATGTTGTCATTATAGTACTAATTTCTGGTCCTATTCGGTACTCAACACATTCCAATAAACCGCATGGGATTCGAGTTTCCAAATTAAGCACACATTAATTGACAATATGGCGCTCGTTAATTCGACCCGAATCTAGTTGTTACTCGGAGGAATATTGTTTGACTTGGGGAAATGCTAACGAACCTTGCCCCGATTCGTTGCTTTTGTCCGACGATTCGGGGACTACTCGCCGTAGAAATTATGTTTTAAGCCCTTATGTCCGATGAAATTATAAGGGACTTATTTGTTTTAATGGATTTACTAGCTCACGCTCGGCCTCTTGTGCTTCAGACTATTGTTATGTTCTGTGTATTGTTACGAATTTATTTAATATGGGGAACTATACGGAATAAATGAAATTGTTGTTGATATGATTATACTAACGATTATACTAACTTTTTATTTGTTTTTTTTTTAAAGGAAGGTAAAGCGTAAAATGTTTTTCTTCCGCAATATGAGAGCACCCCAAGTGACGAATAATTTGCATATTACGGTGTTTGTGTTTCCATGTTGGATTGCCAGAGATTTATAGTCAAGGGGTATACGATGATTAATGCCATGATATTTGCAAGGGTCGGCGTTTACACATTACAGCCAGGTTGGCCGTGATTATGTTCTGGTTTCGTTTGGTTTATATGTAAGCGTTTGGCTTACATATAAAACATTTTTTTTATAGTTGAAGGTTTTATATGTCTCAAAGTTATTGGTTGAATAGGCTATACCTTTTAGACACGTCTAATATTACCTTTCCCGTAATGAGGATAACGTGGCCTAATCAGTGGTCGGCATTCGAGTCGATCGTTAGGTTAAGTAGCTCTTGCTGCGACCGCGCTATAGACCATAAATATATTAGTTTATCATAACGATAACGAGGCAAAGTACCCCGAATTCAGATAAATCTCGGAAAACTCATTGAATTTTGTTACGGATGCAAAATTTAACTATGCTAACGGTATTAAAACTTGTACGGCTAGTTTTGAATTAGCGATTCGTTAATTATTGGAGTTTAACTATTTATATATTGTGCTTTCACTATCGAAACCAGTAGATTAATCGATGAGTTAAAAATATTTACTTAAATGTTTCTTTGGACTCTACCAGCTGGCGGTCTCTAGTATATATAAAGACGCTAAAATAACACAACATAATGTGACTACTTTATGCAACAATATATATATAATATATACAGGACTATTTGTCATACGGACGTCTGTTCCTAAGGTAGACAACTTAATCCCTGTGTTATAGGTAACAGACGACTTGACCCTGCGTGCTTTATGTGTTGCCAGACTAAGAAAATCAGTACGTCCTTTTATCAAATAAAAGCAAAAAAAAAAGAACGTAATACTTTGTATTTTTTTCATATGAAACTTTTTTTAAATAAATTTAGCCAACGGGCGCCAATGTTGATACATTTTTAATATCTTTTTTCGTTCTTTTTCACTATAGATTATTGGAATTTCAAAAGAGGGTTTTATTTCGTATATATTTAAACAATTAAATATCTAGAAAATTCTTATTTTATTTAAACTTTTATCTTTATAATATACAATGATTTACAACCTTATTTTATTTTATGCTTTCTCTATTTAGGTATTTCAGAAATTATATCGTGGTAGTATATAGGGTCAAACAAATTCTGATTTATAAATCAGAATTATTTACAATTCGGTAATAGAAATCAATTATAAAATACATTAGTATAGTATAAACAGGTCAAGAAGACAATTATAAAGTAACTAGCTGTGCCCGCGATTTTGTCCGCTTAGTTAGGATGAATGTATTAAATTTTAGCGTGATCATATATAACCTTCCTCGATAAATGGGCTATCAAAGACTGAAATAATTCACCAGGACCAGCAGTTCCTGAAATTAGTGCGTTCAAGCAAACAAACAAACAAGCTCTTCAGATTTATATATAAGCATAGACTGAACCGAAATTGAATTGGATTGTGTAAGCGAGTAAATAAATTTATCGATGATGATTAATATTTTATCAACATTATTGTGATTACATAGAGATACGAAAGTTTGGATAGATGCATAAGTGGTTTTTGAATTTTATTTTTCTCTTGTGCAGTATTTTCGAGGATTAACCGTAACAAAAAGACAGACAGACATTTTTAAGTATACTAACCTTGTCCTCACAATAATGAAAAGAACAAAAAAAAGAATTATCCAAAGTGATGCAGTCGTTCGGAAGTTATGCGCTTAATTACTTTTTGGAAATTCCTCATTTCTGAATTTTTTTCTTAATATAGATACATTTAAATAGAAAATGGATAATAAATCTTGCAAAATCATCGTTATAATATAATAGCGTGTCTAAGGAGTCAAAATAAAATTTTTGAAATTCACGCGGGAGACAAAATAAAATTTTTGAAATTCACGCTTGGTCTTTCAATGTGTTTGTTTCTTGGTCTGTAAATGTATGAATCTCTACTCTTATCGATTGTTATTATATGAATCTCTAGATTTTTAACGCTGATTTTATGTTAAAGGCGCGGGAACAATAATGTTTACTCTTGCTCTGGTATGATCTAAAGGCTATGTCCGGCACTGTTATTTATATATTATCACTGTTTGAGTGAGTCAGTGAGTTCTGAGGTTTTGTTATATATTGGGGGCTTAATTTTTTTATGCGAAACCCTAATTATTTTAGCTTCAAATAAGGTAGCCTGTGTTAACACAGTAAGTTCGCAGTTTTGTCGCAAGATAAATATTTCTCCGTGGAAATTTCCCTCGGCCATTACTGTTTGATCTAAGTTATGCATTCCGTTTATCGGCCGTATATTTAATGTTTGTGAGATAGTATAAAAAATGGGCGCTCATATTATATGTCTTCGTTATTGATGTAATAAATTCATGTAATATATTTTTGTATGTCTCTCAGAATGATAAAATTGGTAACTAGGTTTTTCCATAGACATATAGATATTATTTTGTATTTAAATAAATATATTGGACTATTTCACACAGACAGGGATGTCATGAGGTAGGTAATTTAGTGTCTGTATGCCCGGTGTGATGTACACAAATATATGATAATAGCTTTTATACCAATGATGATAAAGGTCAAGAAGAGTTACTAAGTCAAAATACAGAAATTAGTACCTTTAAAAATCTTATTAAAGAAGAAAAATTAAACAAGCCTGACATTGAGGAAAAAATGAGCGAGTGTATTGTATCAAAAGTAGAAACAACTGTAAGAAAAAATAACAGTGAATTATTGTTAAGTGGTATTGAAAATAAAAACTGTGATAATGCTAAAAGCGACGATATATTACAGAAAAACATGGAAATAAATACAGTTAATGGCAAAGTGGAGCATGACCATGAAGAAGTAATAAACTTAATTGAAAATAGTAATGATGGTAGATGTCACGATATCGTGATAATCAATTTGCCAAATTATTTAAATATTGACCTGAGAAGAAAAAGAAAATAAACATTTTATTTTTCTCAATTTTCTCAAGACATTACTTGTAAAAATGACTATTATTGACGGGAAAAGTTATTCCGACCACGGGTATACCTAGGTATTCATAATTTTTCGCCTCTGCTCTTAAAGGTTTTTAAGGTAAGAGATTTAATCTTTATCCAATTTAATTATCTTTAAAATGGTCTATAAATTATCATGATTCCGTGAACAATAAATTGAAAATAAAGTAATATATTTTTTTTTAAATAAAAAGAAAACCGCCTTCAAAAACCGCCAAGAAACTGAAAAGTAAAAAAAATCATACTTTCATACGATATATAGTCCTGTATATATTATATTATAGACGAAGCCGGATTTTATTTAAGGAACTTAAAGAACGATAGGAATGAAGATTGAAGACAGCAACCAATACAACATAGTACTTTCAAATGGTACGGACACTAAGCCTGTGGTGGAAATTGCAAAACTAGATAAAAAAACTATGTATAGGTTTTGTAAGGTCAATAAATGTTTTTATTATTATTATTATATACCTAAAAATAATAGATAAAACATTAAAATTATTTCGCCAAGATAACCGATTTCAAGAGAAATGTCTCTTTATTAAGTTAGAAATCAAGCTTTTATTTAAAAAACATTCTTTGTCATAATTACACACACTTTGAAAGCTACTCTGGATGAAATTTTAGAACGAATAATATGTCACGATAATATGAAACGATAATTTGAAACTTTAGTAAATGGTTGACGTTTAAAAGTGCTTACAAAATATTTAAACTGGATTAAGAAATAAAAGTTCAATTGTATCTATAAATAAGTAGCAAAATTAATTTTCCAAAAAATGCAGATGTACCATAAAATAGTAGGTACTGTGTATGAGATACTGTAATAACACGGTAATCTTTTAACGCATTAATATTATTCTATAATATATAATATTATATTTGTTATAAAAATAATATTATATTAATTATAATATTGTATCATGCGCATTCAGGGTCGTACAAGCGCGTTGTACGAGAATACTCCCACCCTTCAGGTGAGCCGCCCGTCTGCGGCGACATCGCACCCTTCAGGTGAGCCGCCCGTCTGCGGCGACATCGCACTCCTCAATCCCGTTAACTGCTACTCCCTTAATGCGATGACACTTGAACGTCTTAAACAGCTATCGCCGTACTGTACAGATACCTGGGCTTTTACACGTACCTGCTGGACGCGGTGTCGGCCCCCGACCCCATCCTCAGCTTCCTGTGCACGCACTACAGCCTCCACCAAATCCCCATCGGCACCGACCACACCTACCAGAACAACGAGGTCGTGCCCGACAACATACGCCTCTTCTATACCGGTTCGTATCTCCATTTTTTATTCAAATTTCCTTGAACCTAAACGTGCAAGTTATCCTCATGGATCACAATTTCAACACTGCTTCACCGCAATGTGCCACACGGTCACATTGTGGTGAATCAGCCGATCGCCACTCGAAAGGCTATTCGATTTACTGTGCTTGGTCCAGAATCGGGACCGCCGTTCTTCCAATGGATGGCGTAAAAGGCCACCGAGGGACGTGCCAGCGGATAGGCAACAGCATCCATCTGTGTAATATTACTATATACTGTGATCATCGACCCGTCTTCCAAGCGCGGAGATTACGGCAGCATCCGTCCAGAATAAAACAAACAAAATACATCCGTCCCCAGCAGCCCCACTAGCCCGAATTACGATACAGGTTGCGGTAGTGCGGGTGCTAAGACCGGCAAAAGAAAAACTGGAAGGCCTCCTGCATGGTGGAAGCACAATCTGGTTGGGTGGCAGAAAACCGTTGCGTAACAGCGGCCTAAGATACATCTTTGTGCAAATCAATGAAGGAGGCCTATGTCCAGCAGTGGACTTCATCAGACTCAAGGAAGGAAGGTCCGGAATCCGTTTAGGGTTGTCCACACCTTTTCAGTACAAAACACGGGCATCTCATTTCTGGGGTCGGGTACGAGAGGGATGGCTACGAGGGATTTGATGTTTCCGAAGTGTTTAACGTTGTAAAGCGGTGTTTGATGCTATCGTCTCTCGGATTGGGGATCGGGCCATTAAATGCAACGAACGCAGATTATCCAGTATTTTCCTGTTGGGCATGGGCTTGGAGTGGTCTATGTGCAAATATAGAACACATTTTTTGTTGCATTTTTTATTAGACTGTAATGTTCCGCTGCTAGGCAAAGGCCTCCCCTCCTAGACCACACTATCCTGAGCCATCACTGCCGCTTTACATATCAGCCACCTGATGTTACAAGGAATAACATAGACTACCTTAGTTTTAGAAGAATCTTATTTTTATTTATTTATTTATATAGGAATCCAACACGATATACAATGTAAACTTAATTAAGATATTTTACATTTTTTTAATAATTAAAGTCACCATCGTATACCCCACTTATAGGCTAACTTGACATGCATTATTAGGTTTAATACATTGCTTGGACCACAAAAAAAGTAAATTTTTTTTAGAAAAAAACACTAAATAATTAGGGTTCCGCACAAACAAATAAAAACCCTCAAAATTATGAGCTACAATGGAAGGTTGGTTGTTTCAGAGAACCACCGGTTCTCCGTGCGCCAGTCCGCCTACAGCAGGGCCAAGGTGTGCTCGACCACAGAGATCCGGCCCGCGCGCCTTCTGCGGCTGAACGTGGACGTGCAGCAGATAGAGACGGTGACCGAGAGGTGTGTGGGTTCAATTTCTGAAGTAAAACTTCTATACGCACGCTTGGCTTGGGCAGTAAGCTGGTGAATGCCCGACGAGAGCGTTACGGAAAGTGTGATCGGGCGAGGCGAATACATGTATGTCGCCAATTAGCTTTCTACTTCCGTTTAGTTTTTTTTTTATTTGAACAGGCTAAGCATATAATGAAACGTCAGCGATTTAAGTCATTAATTGCCTAGCTGTTTGATCAAATGGTTTAATATCATTCAGGAAGTTAGTTCAACGGCGTCGTTAATAAAATTAACGGCTAATTGACCTATCTGCTTGCAATGAATACGTACATATAGACGGAGTTAAAAAGTTTTACTTCAGTCGTGTAGTCTAAAGTACACAAAGTGGTTTTTTTTCTGACTAGTCACCCGCCCCGGCTTCGCACTTATGCAGTTTATTATAGATATAAACGTTATTTTTGGATCGCTCTGTTTAGTAGCAACAACCGCATCAAATCTAGTTTTAAATATTTAAGCGTACAAGTACGAAAAGAGAATATGTTTTATACTGTGTAAAAAATTCTAACCAGCTTGTACGGGCACAGCAGCGTGCCTTACATTCGCTTGCCATTAGTACAAGTTTCTTACAGACTATTTATTAATCAGTCCGTCTACCACTATTCAACCATTCGCGCGTTTTTATCATGCCCAAACATTGGTCCTTCGAGCCGGATTTGAAACGGCGACCTACGAATTTACTGGAATGTTTCGTAGTGTGGCGAAGTAGAATATGAAGTATGGCGTCGGAGACGGTCGCGCCGTATTAAAATACGTAAACTTCAATAATCAATATCTACTGTCGATGGATTTCATTTTTATTTTCAGTGATTGTTTAGTTTTGATCTATATTTTAGTACCGTTACGTTAAATTTACAACATCACGTGACTTCTCCATCGTATCACGTAAGATTAATTGTGTTTGTTGGTTGTAGCATAACTAACCTAGAAAGGAGGAGACAGCAGGAAAAAGCAACTCTGGACGAGCTGACTCGCAAGTCGGAGGCGCTGGAGAGGCAACTTCGAGACCTCAACGGTGCATGGAGGAAGTTGAACGAAGTGAGTAACGGGCAAGCTTATAACAAATTTATTCAGAATATAACATTTTAGGAAACCCCGGACACAACAAATACCCCAAAACTTACCTTATTTTCTAATTTACCCACTCGGCCTTGTAACTTCGTAAAGTCACAGCTAAGTTTCACTTTAAACGCGGATAAACGCAAAACTCACTCTTAATTTCTCCTTTTCAGATAAAAGAGATCGATAAGAAAATAGAGAGGCAGAGGGAGGAGATCGTCTCTATGAGGACGAATTTCGGCGCGGACCCGGCGGCCGAGGAGCGGCAGTGCGCGCGCGACCGCAAGGAGTGCGCACTGAAGCAGTGCAAGCTGCACGCCGACCTGCGCCGCCTCATGAAGCGGCTGCACCGCGACGTGTGGGCGAAGGCGCTCGGCTCGGTGAGCCTCTGCCTGCTTCCCGGCGTCACTCGGCGTCACTCGGCCTAGTCACCCCACGATCGCTCGGCGACTGTAATAGATCGCATCGACTTAAATGCCGGCCACCGATTAGGCCTCAGTGAGCTACTTGTCTGCCAAATCTAATTAGAGGGTTCGATTAGTTTCAGCTATTAATGAAGATAAAAAACATTGTTACAATTCAACATAGGTCGCCATGTTTGCCACGCCGCAAATATTAAAGCCCCTTCGAATTCTGCAAAATAAAATTTTTACACTCATATGTTTTGTTTAAAATAAGCTCAGATTATTAAATAATTCGATCTAATACAATGTATAATTAGGATTACTACAATGTATAATTAGATTTGATACAAAATGATTATAATAAATTTATACATTTCTCATACTGTACAGTTAGTATCAGTTTTTTTTTGTCTTTGTTTATTGCATTCTGTAAATAAAAGTTATTAGTGTATTCTACCCATAGATATAGTATACTATAATAATAATAATAAATATCCTTTATTGACGTAAAAATATGGCGTGTAAGTAACGTTTACAATGAGAGCAGAATTATAACTGTGAACATTTCAGTTGCAAGAAATGAATAAATTGAAAAATATAAAAGAAGTCCTCAGCAAAATGCGCCTTTGGAATGAGAAGGAAAACAATAGAATCGTCTCATTAATCAATGTCAAGTCACGAGAGGATGACCGATTTTCTCAAATAGAGCGCTCGGTTGAAAAACAGAACGTGATTACACAAGAATAACTGAATAATCGAACAGGTATATTTTAAAGAAAATGGGGCGTAGCTATGAGTGAACTAAGCTTTTTACAAAGATATTTAAGACTTAATTTAATTTTGTTTATTAAAAAAAAAACTGTCATTTCATATTCGAACAGCTTTCGGGCTGCAGCATTACACCGATTATTCCTCGTATCCATTCGCGGATTAAAGCAAAGTAGTTTAGTTTTTCAAGCATGTCATGGATTTCCGCAAAGTAACGCCTGATTCTAACAGTTATTTAAATAAAATAAATAAAATTTATAATAAAACTAAATCTTCCACAACGACGAAGTCGAGAAAAATCTCCAATACTTAATTATTATTAAAAGATTCTTTCTCAAAGATTATAAACTACTTTTAGATTGTTTTTTTTTTTAATTCATCAAACTTAGCGGTGATTGTTGTCAAGTTTATAAAGAGAAGAGTATTAATTACAAGCGTCTGTATACTTTAGTAATCATAACATTACCGAGGTAGGCCAATATAGCGACACCCTGAGCGCCGAGCCCGAACATTCTTGATAGGTTCGCTTATTTTTAGGCTTGAACGAAACGTCAAATGAAGATTCGTGCTTCCCTTTTACACGACTTATGTGCTAGTTTTGATTACATTCATGCTAGCAATATTTAGCAACCAAGTTGTGTAAAACGGTATCATTATTGTTTTCATTTGACGTTCGGATTCGAACGTAAAATTAAGTAAAACTATCGAAAATGTTCGTGCTAGGCCCTCTGGATGCCCACCAATTGCCTACTGTTCGGGTTTCTACCGAAACTAAGATAAAAATAAAACTAAGATATATTAAAATCTAATTTACTATAATTAAATGTCGCACCCACTCCTAATACAAGCTTTTAAGTTAAGCTTAGTAGGAGGGGAAAAGGGAATATTAGACATACCTAAAAAGTATTCCTAATATTCTTTATAAAAAAAAAACTGACAAAATTTTCTGAAATAGGAGAAAGTATTTTCGTAAATATTTTCCTTCTATTTGATGTAGAATTAAATAAGACTTAATCTGTTATAATCGTTATTATATAATGTAATACGTATTTATCCTTTCAGGTAACTTATACTTTTATATCAATAGAGAAGATAGAGAAGACATCGATTTAATGTAAGTAAAATATTATAATAAATAGAAAAGATCGTAGCCAAAGCAGTGGTCCGTTTGAGTTGTCTAGGGATAAGTTAAGCTTAATGTAACTAATTCATAACTTAAGTACTTTGGTTAAAATCACAACTTAAAAAATACGACCACGGGACTTATCTTACACAAATAAATAAATGTATAGGACAACGTTTTTAAGCAATTTTTTCGTCAGCTTTTTCTTGAAATGTACACTTTTTTTTCCCTATTTTTTTTAACTGAATACTGTATAATATCATTATTACTGTCTGTCCCAATGCGATTTTAAATCAGAAACAAATTTGTTCAATATTTTTACATCTAACCGCAATGTATATAAAACTTATAAGTACGTGACAGGGGTAGCGCGGCGTTGGTCGTAGACTTGTTTCGCGTCAACATTTTGTTGACGAATTTGGAGGCAGTGATAGTGGTGTTGCTTTTAAGAATATTTGATACAAAAATCGTCTCTTTAAATGGTTCATTTACATATATTGCACGTTGCTATATAATTAATTTTGTTCACTCAATTATTTTTACACTTCTCAAAATTCGTTGATTTTCGAAACAGTATGTATTTAGTAACAACCGGAATTAAAAGACTGTTTTGTTATTTATGTTCGCATCGCGTTCGCAGTTGATTTTTTGGGTTCAAATCTTTTTTTTTTAGATGATTTTGTTCTACTAGACTATTTTTTTCTAAATTTTTTAATAGTTTTAATTCACGACCAAAATTATTTATTTATAATATTATTACAACATTTTTATTACAGACAGAGGGACAACGAAGTGATCCTATAAATATGGCTTTTTTCCTTTTAGCTACGGAACCCTAAAAACTGAAAGTTCCTTGGAAAGCTGTTAATTTTGGAGTTTTACTAAATTATAAAAACTAATCTCTGTTAAAGAGAATAGAAGGATCCATAGTTTGTAAAAAGCCCGTGTAATAACTGGTTTCAATAATTTTTTTATCTTTTTTTTTTCAGGTACCATAAGTTTTAAGTGTGAAGTCGGTAATCACATCACAACATGAAAAATGGCTTTTTTTACCATGCAATGAACTATTTTATTCCAAATGAAATGAAAAACAAATAAAGATATGTACCGAAAAATTATGTTTTATTGATTCGATTTTGATGAGACTGGAAGATAGCAGATGTTATAAGAAGTAACGGACAACTTGGCAGATTCGTCTCAAAGGCTGTCGGCGGATACCAATACAAATCAAATTACGAAGATATAGACTTAATCTAAATACGAAGACATATTCTAATCAAAGAGACTGCATTGGCCAGACATTTGATCCAATTAGTGTGTTGGAACATAATATTTTTGATAAAACCTCCGTCGGACTAAAAATCTGATCTCTACGCGTAAGTTGAGATTAAATGTAAATTGAGTTTTTAAAAGCGAAATTCCAGTAAAGTAGATGGTCGGTTCGTATAAATTAATTTCTCTCTGACCGCGTATTAATATTCAGGGCAAAGATTATAGGCTATATATGATTACGCTAAAATTGAATCTATTTTTTTACCTAAGTTTACGCAGACGAAGTTGCGGGCACAGCTAGTATTAGATAAACTACTATGCACTTAAAAGAATGTATACTTTCATTATTTTAGTTAAATTACATCTATTTGATTCCCATGGAACTAAATTTAAAAGTTTGTTCCGCTAGACTTCATCGTAGACAGCATAGATCTATTGATGAAATTTAAATTAATTTAATATTATAAAATACAAGTGAAAAACGCCCTTTAGCCATTTTAAGAAAGATGTAACGTTCCAAAATCAAATCGCGTGACCTATGACAATCAGGTGGTTTATACTTACCTTAACTAACTGTTATTCAAAGGTCAAACCATTTTTAGATTGGATCACCCATCCATCACCCAACGGCGCGGAGGTCCTTACCTCGCGATCGCCAGACTACTGATCAAGCGACGACCTCATCTCCTCGTAATAAAGTTAACGGAACTTAACATTGCTTAATATTTTCAACATATTCGACATAAACGTATCTTTAATCAAAATAAGTTGTGCGGATAGAATTGATACGGATTTGGATAAGATGATACGCCGAAAATTGTACGACAAGCCACACGACTTATTTGCTTGACGACTCGTATAGAATCGGAAATAAAAGGCAACATAAGGTAAGGGTATAGTAAAAATATGTCAAATATATAAAAAGGTGGATAAGATTCATTGCAAATAATATGATACTTTGAACAAATAACATCGTCTCAGACATAATAGGGTTTTTTATCTAGTATCTCCTTGCATTCGTAATTTCGTTTACGTGATCTAATTATGTATTCTATTTAAGTTTTCAAGGTTTTTAAAATAAAACTATATAATTATCAACTAAAGTGGCAACGAGAATAGTACCTCAAAATATTCTTAAACTTTAAAGAGTTAATAAACTAAAAAAGGTGTACAATCTTTTCAAACATATTCTAATCTGCAATCTGGCAGGTACAAAGGTATCCTTTGCTTGAAGACTGTAATTTGTCGTACCAAGGAAGAAGACAAAATGTGTTGTACCTTACGTTTAATTTCACGCTTGTCAATTTCCGAAATGTCTATTGTGACATATAAGACTGATGGAACACGAATACAATTGGGACCCATTACGTTGGGGTAATGATAAAATACATTTATTGTTGTAGATACTTGACCTTGCTTTTTGAGTTTTTCTCTAGATTTTTTTATGAATGCAATGTACTAGTGCAGGGCAAGTATGTATAGCAAGTGCGTACACGCAGAGGCCAATTTCTGAGATATTAAGTAGTGCTTAACAGGCATATGAAGGGATGCAGGATTAAGTTCTCTAGATGGAAATTCCAGGCCGCTAGTCGGTATGAGTGGAGCTGAGATGTTAAAAAAATATATAACACATTTGAGATCAAACGAAGGCGCAATCTGGATTTGAAAAAGTAAAAGCTCAAAAACAAACCGCCTTCCTAAATTATAATTATATAAATGGCGTCCTCACATGTAGCAACTGTTCAACTACATTCACTGCTAAAATTGGCTACATTAGTCGTGTGAGGACGCATTAGTTACTTAAAGTAAGAAACAGAAGATGGTCGCCGTTGCCGAAATCGGCATGGAACGCATCATTATCATCATCATCATCAATACGTGAAGAGTAAACTTTTGGTCACATTTTACGAACACGCACACCAGTGCCACATATGTAAAAAAAATTCAGGTTGAATTTCAATCTGCCGGCGATCTCTATTACATACAAACCATCCTCTTGAATCGCTCTGTTTATAGATAAAAACCGCACTAAATTCCCTTGCGTAGTTTAAAAAATCTATGCGTACAAGAAGGGAAGCGGCTTTGTTTTTAACTAGGTAAAGATTAAACAGATTTCAGATAGTCAGAACTATCAAAGCCAATATTGCAACTTGTTAATATTTTTGGCGTGTGTTGTCTGTAAACGAATATTCATTTCATCCTGTCAGATTTGTGCGCAGACAGGACAATGCAGCGCCATGAATAGTAACCCGACACTAGCTGTTAGTTAGCAGAATCACTAACATTGTTCATTAAAATTTATCCATTCCGTGAGGTTTAAATATAGATGCCACAGGTTTGGAGTGAGTGACATTAAAAGTTCCAAAAAGTCTGCGAGTCAAATTTAAATTTAAAAGTGCCAATGTTGCGGTTAAAGAGTTTCAAGCTCGAAATATTTATAGTAATGCAAACACATCGTTATTTATATGTATTTTTAAAGTACTAGACGTATTAAAAGGAAACCAAATAAAGAATAAAACGAAAATTTTATGTTTTATTAATGTGAATACATCAATATATCACTCGACACCGCAGGCTTCCTTGCTTAACGATAAGCTTAAAAGAGGTTATTACAAAAGCGCAAGTTTTTTAGACAAGGTTTTTTCCATGTTTTAAATATTTATGTGGAATTTAGAAATAGAAAGTAGTCTTTTGTAAAAATATTTAATTTTTTTTAAATAGCCACTGCTAGAACGAGACTGTTTAGCTATATTGTAAAGCATCTCTTCAAATGGCAAAATCGAGACATGTTGAAAATATTCGATAGTTCCCTACCACTTACTTTTACCAAGATTGATTGAAATTAATTCTGACGTAAATTTTCCGGGTGAATATATTATTTGCTCCATTAGACCCTCTCAGCTATTTATTTAACCAGGTGATCGACTCTAGTTTGGTTCGAATTTGCTTATGATGTAAGATACGCCACGCCATTTTTATTTTCTCATGATTTCGCTAGCTATTCAACTCTACTCAAAAGAGCTTGTAAAAGCTTACTTGAATAAAATATCATTTGAATTTACTTATTATTTAAATTCTTAATCCTTTAAAAAAAATGATATTATTTTCGGTAAATTGGAGATATCGTTGTCTTTTTTTTATCCCTAATTCGTTAAACAAAATCGTTCAGCTGCTTTGGAAGGGTCCAATAACTTACATGCAAAACAATTATGATAACGATATATTTCAAAAATCGGGTGTGGAATATTATATCTCAATATGTAGAACCCAAAGTTAATTTGTTCGTAAAAGCTAAGTTCTAAAACCACCCAACCGATCAGATTGAAATTTTGTTTTTGGATCCAGCACAAAAACAATAGAGGGAGTATATTGCTCTAGAAACTAGAACTATGAATACTTTACCTATTGATTTAAAATGGTAAGAGTCAGACATTTGGTGATATTATGTTTAATAATATTTGCTAAATTGGAGGTGATTATTTTAACTTTATGCCGAGTTATGAGGTCAGATTGGGCGAACGAGTTGTTTGCGTAAGTCCGACAGTGAATTATTGCGTTCAACGAGGTGCCACTGTTCGATGCAAATGCTAATTAACCGAGCTTAAATATTAATTGATTTAATCTGAGCACAATTAGCATATTGTTTGCATTATTTTGATATATTCAAATTATTTTCAAGAGATGCCTAAACATTTAATGCGGCGAGTCAAACGGTTTCTTGGTTGGTGGATGCATCTTTACGGCATGTCTCGTCACACTATTGACAGTCTGTGTGATATCTAATACACCGTGGTGACGCGTTCGTCGCCACGTACACATGACTGCGATTATTTCGCACTGAGCTCGCTTACCTATAGTGTATTTAATGTCTTTTAATAAAGTGTGTCTACAGCACGCGTTATTAGTAATGAAATATAATATACATTGATTTTTCAGATTTTATTTTTGTTTATTCTTTAAGTTACAAATACTTTTTCTTGCTACACTTATCACACTAGACTTGAAAATGTTTGAGGATTCCAAAGAGTTTGTAGGGGTTATCTCAACTAATAAATAATAATTGACAATTATAGATAATAATTGTCAAACAATTCTAGTGTTGCCATAGTTCCTTGGAGAGAAACGCGCGTTACGAAACTTTCATACTAATAATGTTATGTTAGTAAGCCTAAAGTCGCTTGTCCCAAATAAATGAATTTCGCTTGCATTAGTGTAGATGTTGCTGACAATTAGCATATCTGTCAGCGCTGCACATTGCTGTCTACAGCACCGCCATGAATACAAGTGAAGTCTTAATATTAGTTAGCAGATTATGACAATGGACGCAGACGTACCTGTTGTAGACTATTTTAAGCTATTCAAATGTCAGATTTCGGCTGTGATGACTTCTTTATTAATTTAGGTCACTTCAATGCCCCTTACACCACCTAAATTAAACTCTTTGCCTAAAATAGACGTTACTTTTTAATCGGATAAAAAAGATATGCTACATAATAGTCAATAGTGCTGTCAAAAGGCCTTTAACTTTATTTCAAATTTCGAATTCAAAAATTCATTCATTCACTTAGGTTTTTTTGCAAACATCACATGTCGAACAATATGTGAAAGTCATTGTTTAGCATAATTATGTATATTTCTTTCCTACTAGCTGATTCATGCGACTTTCGAGTCCTTGGTTTCCGAGATTTCGCGTTAGGTGATCTTTCGCTTGTATATATAGATAGATAACGTTCATTGTAACGTTCACTGAAGAAATTTTGAATTTGAAGGTTGTATAAGTGGGTGCTACGAGAGCCCGATTTAAAGACATTACCGATGGGTATTGCCTGATAGGCAAAATTCTCCTTTTATCTGCACACAGCGGTCCCTTTGTGATTAACATTTAAATGTTAGTATAAATTGGTTTTTGGTAGCTCCATTATTGTGTTGGCTTACCTGGCTGAGCTCGGATTTCATTTTGCGCCTGTCAGCCTTGTCAATGGCTGTTAGAGTGGAATGGATGAAGCGTGTTTGAATTAAGTCAAGAGGTATCGTGTAGCTATATCGTGTTGAGTATTTACGAGTGGAACTCGAGTATACATCTGTGGTGTTCAGACTTGTCATTTTTGTTACAAGGGGAAAACGGACAGGCGGTTTACTTGAGTGACTACCAAGGTCCATGAACAACTACACTACCAGAAGATTGACCGTTGCCGGCCTTTTAAGAATGAGTATGCTCTTTCCTTGCAGGGCCCTAAGGCCTCATTTGCGGACACGCGGCGCGCCGCATGTCACGTGTGGCGGCGCGGCCCGCACTGAATTCATACATATGGCGTTGTGAGAGTTTACGGAGAAGCGATTACGTTTCCATAGCGTTTGCACGCTGCGAGACGCCATGCCGCACGCGACGCGCAACGCCTCGTATCTCCGTATACGAGGTCTAATAAGCCGAATCGATTCGGTGTTTCCGGTCCTTTCTTCTTCTTAATCGATATTTTCAATGATGAAGGTCGTGCCTGTTCTGATATGCCTTGACGGAGAGGTAAACCAATCCTAAATAAATCCTTTCCTTTAAGGGATATTGAAAAAATAACGAAAGAAAAAAAAAAGGAAAGAAGAAACAAAGAAAGCGCGCTTTTTTTAGTAGTTTCAGAAATTTTCACTGTGCTTTGGCGTCGGTTTCTGTGGTGTAGCAATCGAGTTATAACGTTGATAAGAACATATACTCTGCAAGCGTTATTCGTAAAGTTGGCCTCTTTAGAAATAAAGGCACGATAACATTTACTGGCCGTGTCTGTGATATAGCATTGCACACATTTCTCCTCATTTTATTTGCGAACTTATGTAAAATTTTCTCTGCTCTTCTTTCGTATGCAATGTGTAAATCGTAGTTGACTTTAAATAACATTTAGCATGTATAAAATATTCAGTAAGGGTCTGAGCGGGCGAGATATTCAGTTGCATCACAAACATCACTCGGTATGAGCATTTCCTCTGTAAATCCTTGCGGTCCGTTGGATTTGGTGTAAATATTTTATTTAGCTGCCTGCTTTGTGGTTACATCTCCCATTCGTTACTAAAGCTTTGTAAACTACTTCATGTTTTAGGGGTCCGTCATCCCATAAGGAACCCTTATAATTTCGCTGTGTCCGTTTGTCCGTTCATCTGTCCGCCCGCAAGGTGATCCTCCCCTGGGATTTCCAAACTATTAGATGTAAAGACGTGAAATTTTCCATGTTGATAGGACATGCTCAAAACTCATTAGGTAATTTTAAACTCAAAGCTTATTAGTTTCTCACTCATTCGCAACATAACGAGCGACTATGTGTTAACTATTCCGAATCATTGGTACATTTTTAAATGTTTGAATAAATAAGTTTGTTTGAATTGGTAAAAATACGTCCTTAAAGGATTATAGTTGACAAAATTTGAGGCAAAAGCCGAGAACAAGACTAAAATGACGTACACAGCGTAAGAGAAGACGCGGCTGATGACTAGTACGTATTGTACAATTTTGATAACCGAGTGTCGTAACCTCAATGGATAATTTCCATTTGAATGTCCCTAAAATTGAGCGTAATTATTCCATCTCTTGAGTTTTGGAAACCCGTAAGGATCCTTGCACACCAAGATTGTTGAAAGGAAATAATATATTAAAATGTTCAATAATGTAAGAAATAATTCCTTTTATATATCTCAAATATTGTTTTAGTATGTATCTAGAAACAGTATTATTCGTAATTGGTTGTAAAAAAGGTATAGAATATTTAAACCCAAAATATATTGTGTATTTATATCTAAAGAAAATTTTGCATTTGATGTTATTATACCAAATACTAAAGGGAACACTTTTCTTGGAATTCAGTAAATAATACAAAGAGTATTTACCCGTTTATACGGGCTTTAAGTTTTCGCACTGGACGTTTGCTAAGATTTTCTATCCGCACTCTGACTACTATACTCCTTACTGTACTCATTAAGTAACATTATTGAAATCTGTTCAGTGATTTAGTCGCCATTTAGTAATCTTGTTATTTATATATGATACTTATTTATCTTCTTCTTCCTAGCGTTATCCCGGTTAAGTACCAGGGTCCGCTTAGATTGCAGAGGATTTGGATATGATACTTATTTACGATACTAGTTAAATACAATAGTCACCTCCAGAGCACCGCACCTCACGCAGTGTGCGTAATTCCTAAACGAAATAGAGAATGGCTGACATTTTATTACTTCAATTAAGCAGAAAATTGAAACCCACCTCAAGGTGGAATACGCAGTTGCTAACTGTTTTATAATATTCCCTAATCTTGATTAACTCCGTGGTTCGGAGCGTCCTTAAGTACTGTTATATAGCTCCAGAGATTTGCTATGAAAATTATTGGAAATTCAGAGACAGTGATTTTTATATAATTTTGTAACTTTCCAAGCAGAAAATGCTAAATAATATACATTAATTATAGAGCAGTGATTTTATAAGTTATTAGATATAAGCATATTTGTACTATATTAGTCGTGTATGTAAATACGCCTGTCTATATCTGTACATATAGAAAAAGTATTTTACCTTTCTCTCTTTTGTCTATTATACAGCAACGAATATATGCAAACATGGAATAAAACTACTTAAATTAAAGTACCATGCAGAAGAAATCGTGGGCGATAGCTAATATATGCAATAGAAAACAAATATGTATTTTATAAGAAAATTTACAATTTTATATTTAAGAATATTATTAATTCAGTCTAAAGGAATGCAATAAATCTACATAAAGTTGATGAAATGGAGCAAGATTTTATAGAACGTGTCATCAAAGATGAAGAATGTCAATATTAAAGGAGGATGGAGTTTAAGACACGCGAAATATACGAACGAGGTCATATTTACGCAGTACAAATATAAATCGCATATCTAATACCTTTAAACGAGTAAAGTCTTTAAACACACTCAAAATTCAGGTATCTAAATAATACATGTTTTACAATAACATATTGCTGAATATATAGTCAATAATATTGCTTGAATGCTAAAAATTAGCATTGAATTCAAACATCATTCATTAAATCTTCAGCAATAACTTGTTTGACACTTATTAATATTAGGTACGAAATAGTCTTGAGATGATTGTCGGCATGAAATCTTCCATAGGTTGTTGTGGGGAAAATCCAGGAAGATTTATTAGATGTTGCTGGATGTAGCTGTAGCTGGAAAGATATCAGTTTCTTAGTTGCAATTACTAGTACCTGAGCAAGCCTGTGGTGGCAGCGGGAATATGAGGGTGGTAGAAGACTTGCGCCTGGCGACGGCGCAGCCCAGTGACTGCGGTTTGAAGCTGCGCAGTTGCTGCATGAAATCGCTGCACTCCATCAGAGCCACGTCCGCGAAGTGCAGGTCGCACAGGATCTGATTCTTGAAGCGGCGAGCGCGTTTCTACAGAAAATGTAAGCGAAAGTGTTATAAATTTGTACACATATCCTCATTAATAATAAAAAAGTGGCAGTGGGGGGGCACACAGAATTAATACAGAGGTGTCGGTAACGGTAACGATAACAGTGACAGTTTAAAGGTTCAAACACGCTCACTACGCTTAAAGCAGTTTTCACTTTTTTTTATATTAACAGCAATTTGCACCACAGGCCCGTGCCATTTCATAGTACTATGTTCAAATTTATTGAGATTTCACTCTACATTTCTATCGTTCTTCAAGTCCCTTTTTAATTTAAGCTTAGTAGGAGGGGAAAAGGGAATATTAGACATACCTAAAAAGTATTCCTAATATTCTTTAAAAAAGAAATAAATAAATAAAATTTATTTAAAAGGGTTATAAACTCAACAGCGGAAACGCTGCCTGAAATCTTAAGGATTTAGTTTGATTCACTTAACTCCAAATCAGGGCAGATCAACCGTTTAACGATTATTTACTAAAAAATATGCCTCCCAAAAAAGAATATGGCCTGGAATTCCGAAATATTATAATCTGGACTTTTGGTTTGGTCGCTGAAATCACGAAAATGCTTAAAACATAAAAAGACTAAAGCTTTTTATAATTGAACAACGACAAAACCTTGCCAACAGCAAAGCCGGATTACGACACAAAAAGGCATTTTATTTATTGAATACTTTATTTGGAAAGAGATTTATTTGCAAAAATATTTATTGACAAAACTTTTAATCCACTTATTGTGGTTGGTTAATGTAAGAAAAGTATTGTAACTTTTTAAGATGTTTTTAGAAAGAAATCTCGATTATCGGGAGTAGCTTATGCTTAGTAGACGTCCGCTAATAACGGATTTTTTCGATAGAACCAGATTAAGGAGGTATAAGGGATTTAACTAGTTTAATTTTATGCAGCCGAAGTCGCGGAAAACGGCTAGTAAAATAATAATTATATTTACATAAATAAATGTTACATTTCAACACCAAATAACATGGTTTCTTTTGAAGACTTAGGACTGTCGCAAAGTTCAGGAACTAAAGAGGAACGGCAAAGAACGGTTTCAAACATCTGTTTATAGACAAGAACTATTACGCATATTTAAGAATATTCTAGACAGACGTATTTGACCATTGTAGACTGTATCATGCTCAACATCAAATGTTATGAAAAAACATGGACAAAAATGATTAATTAGATGCGCCATTGATATAATATTTTAAGGACCTTTGACATGAGCAGGTACAGTTATCGTCACGTAAAAAGTCCGCTGAGCGATCGTGGAGAGGGTAAATTTGCGCATGGGTATAGTCGCAAGCGAAAGTATTATGAGGGAACTATTGTTGGTTTGCTTTAAATGAAGTGCTTATCGTAGAATGGTCAAATGATTCGAACATTGAAATGAAAACAGGCTGTAATCTAATTTCAGTATGCTTTTTAATCCTAAAAAATACATGTGAGTACCTTTTTTTTAAATTATGGAATTGTGTCTTGTGCCGTTATCAGCTTTTTTACGTATCAATAAACACTATAAATCATTTGTCTTTTTTTGAGCAGAAAGTTTTGTGCTTGACTTTACTTTTAGAGTGAACAATATAAGGAAAGCATTCTCTCATCCTAACCCTTCCTGCCATTAATTTCACCCATAAATCGCGCACTGCGCAGGTACTTCGTCAGCGAACTTTTTACGTGACGAGGACTATATCTTTTACATAGTAATTACATAAAGTATTAATAAGGTGATATGTAAAAATTTTGACATAAATAAAAATAGAATAAAATGGCCTATTTCTAAAACACAATCCGTTATATTTATTTATAACGACAACACAATAAATGTATCACAACCCTCGCCTACTGTGAGGGCACACAAAAAAGGCGTTTTTTTTTTACAAAAGAACTTTTTACGTGTTGATAACAGAAAGAGTTATGACTTTTTGTTGGTTTACGACGAGCATTACTCACAAAGAAAGTATAACAATATTTTTATCATCAAAATAAGCGTAAAAGGCATCTAGGGTTTTACCTGAGGGACTCCGAGATACGCAAATAATGCGCGGCCCCGGATATCCGCCTAGGGATTCAAAAAAAGAAAACGTTGGCGGTTCCTTGGTTTGATATTTTGTCTTTCTTTTGATCTTATATTTGGCTTGTAGTTATGTGCTAATACGTCGTTCATAAAGCGTGTCTATATATCTTAGCGTTACGTTGGTAAACATGGTATATATTATCATGTAATAAACAATCGACATTATTATTTATAGTTAATAGTACATTATGGTCTTCTTCTTCTTCTTAGCGTTGTCCCGGTTAAATTGCCAGGACCCGCTTAGATTTTAGAGGATGTGGCTGTGAGGCGAGTTAAGATAACCCATTGCCATCTGACGTCATCCTCGGAACCCCCACGATCTCTACAACCTTATGGCTAATATCACAAAAGTACATTAATCGGGTCCCACTGTTTTACGTGCCTTACGAAACACGGAGGAGGTCGGCTATCAAATATAAACCAGTGCTACAATGGGTCACCTATCTATCACCCGGTCGCAGCAAGAGCAACTTAACCTAGCGATCGACTCAAATGCCGACAACAGATTAGGTCACAACCTCCTCTAGACTTATTAAAATTTCGTGGCAAAATCTATATTTTATGACAATATATTTTTCTTTCAACTACGCAGTAATTTTATCATTACTCACTACATATCCGATCAGAAAAGACACCCTTTGGGCTTAGTACCAAAACTGTTCAGTAATGTAAGAAATTTCGGTAATGCACTGTTTTTCATTACTGCTCTGTTTTGTTATTTTCATACAAATTTACCACAGAGGCTTAATGTCAAACATTAACTTTCATATAAAATGTATGTATTGGATCAAAAAGATACTGGCTGAACATAAGAATAGACCGATTATATTCGAAATATAAAACAAATGGCGCGCATTCTATACCGTTGTATAACTTTGATACTACATACATATTAAGCAAGAAAAGTTTTAAAATATAGAAATAGACAGCGATGTAGTTAAAGAAAAGTAGGGGTGAGTAATTAATGCACTCGTGTTAATTTAGTAACACACAAGTATATGACTCACTTTCCGCTCGGTGCAGTAATGTACCATTTTAATTAGCTTGATTTATCCCACAGCTGGACAAAGGTCTCCCCTTTCTCAAAAGCAACCGTGTCATAAAACCCATAACATATTGAATGATTTAAGTTATATTTGAATTTTTGATACTTTATTTTATTCAATTTCCTGATGATAATAAAAAGAATAGAACTACTTCAAAGAACTTATTACGAAGTAAAAAGCACAGCTTTGTGTTGGCCGAGAGAAATATGCAAATATTCCTTGTCCCAGATATTCGCTAAGGGATTCTAGGAAGGACGTCTTGACAGTTTGTCGCTGCGAACTATATTTTACAGTCCAAGTATAGACTTGTCTGTATCTTTAAATCAGAATTTTTTATGTTTTTATATATCTACTTCTTCCTCTTCCTAGCGTTATCCCGGTTAAATACCAGGGTCCTTTTAGATTGTAGAGGATGTGGCTGTGGGGCGAGTTAAATAACCGATTGCCATCTGACGTCATCCTTGGAACCCCCACGATCTCTACAACCTTACGACTAATATCACAAAGTGACTCCGCGCCTTATTAGTCATGTGTCGGATTTGTGTTACACAGTGTTAGTTGTCGCTAGTTCAGAAATAGCCGTCTATTTAATTGTCCCCTTATCACACCGTATGTTGTCGTGACAATTTTATAAGTAGGAAGATTTTTTTATTTTATCTTCGGTAGCAATACAACGAAATTTTATTTGTTCTGGAAGGACTTTTTTTTATTGTTATATGGGTTTTGGTTATCCTAAATAAACGATTTTTTATCGCTTTCATCTAAAAATAAAACTTCTTTTAGGAAATAGATGCGACAATAGCCCAGAAGTTCCAGATTTCACTTATTATGTAATTTAACGGGTTTCAAGACATTTCTGTTCTTGATGGCTGTCGCTGGTCTTTGAAAAGCGAATGATGTTGGTATAAACTTATGAAAGGACACATCATAACACAATCAAGTTAATTCTATCGAATAGCATTAAAACGGTAACAAATACTTAAAATAAAGCCTTTAATAATTTGAATTTTAGTATTGCTAGCTTTTGTATTGTAAAAGATTTTTGTTGTTGCTGTAATTGACAAAATATTAATAAAAGAAAATATATCCTCCGATATTAGTATCTGAATTGCTCTGTTCGCTTATGAAAGTAAATTTAAAAACATACGTTCATTAAAAGCCGTGACTGAATGAGAAGCCTCGCGAGGCAGCCTCGGGAGGCACATTCCTCGGCTAGTCCGGACGTCGTACGGTTTGTGAAAGTTCCCGGGCCTAAACCTCTTCTTAAAGGCCAGGAACGCATCTATAAGCCTACTGGTGGTAGCCATGATCATGGGCATCTGTAGTCACTTAAGTGAACCACTTGCCCATTTGTCCTTTGTTATATAAAAAGTCTATCAATCCAAATATTTTGAAAGCGATAACTTGCTTTTTTTCATGATTTTCTTAAATGACTCACTAGGACTTTAGGACTAATTGTAGGTCCTAAAGTCAATATTAGAAAAGCTTACTTGCTCATATTTTAGTGTTCAGTAGATCTAAGAGTGAGTGATCTTTCTATAAATTCTTTGTAAACTTTTAGGTGGCATTGGTACTTTGGTTGCTAAAGCGAGGTTAAATTGAATTTTACGATGCTTATTCATATTGCATTTCTTAAACACTTTCGACTCTCCAAATAATTAAATTTTTTTATAATATATTTTATTACAATTGATAATAATATCCATATTTAAGGATAGGGTTTCATCTTTTATATAGAACAATTTTAGAAGATCAAAATTTTTTGCACCTAAAACGTTTTTGCATATTTAAATATAAGTTTTGAATTAAACACGTATAAAATAAATATGAGAGAGGTAAAATTCAAAGAACGAAATACAAATGAAGTTTCAAACAATAAAGTTCGAAACAAATGAGCAAAAGGAAACAAGGCGAGGCTAGATAATCAAACATCTCGTAAATAAGGTTGGCTCACTATGACCTCTTTTATGCTTGCCAAATTTGTTCTAAAATAATACATTATTTATAAACAACATATTAATCCTATTACCCAAAAACTATTTTAAACCCCTAAGTGATACGAGTGGCCGATGCGGACGAACTCGCGGTATACAGCTTATTTATACTTTTATACTTTTTAATAAAATTAAGTTCAACTTTTTTAAAATTAAATTCTTTCGTTTTGAATTAGTAATTGTGTAAGTATAACGAACTAATTGTATTAGCTTTTGCCTGAAAGTCTAGCTGAATTAGACGTAGAAATAAATTAGGTTAAGTGACTTAGGCTTCGTTAGGAAAAGGCATGAAATACTTTTAAAAGCAATGACGCGTATTGAATCCCTCCTCGCAGCATCTTTGCAGAGCTCTCTCGCAGGGATAAATCCATTGTTGTGCAGAGCTGACTCTTTGTGCCAAATATTTACAAGGAGTATTCCGTACTTCACCTCATTCTACCGATAGAATAGAAGTGGTTGTTTAGTTTATCAATAAAGAACAAATGGTTGTTTGTCTTGCGTTTTTTTTTTGGAATTAAAAATAAACCTTAATTAACTTTCAATTACATGTTATCAACACTTATGAGAAATTTATTTATCTGGCCCTATTTTTTGATTAATAAGTAGTTGCTAGAGCTTACATAAAGCTATATACGATTTTTTTTGACAATTTGATCATAGATATTCAAGCCTTAATATATACTAATATATAAGACTGAAGAGTTTGTTTGTTTGCTTGAACGCGCTAATCTCAGGACTTACTTGTCCGATTTGAAAAATTCTTTCTGTTTTCGATAGCCCATTTATCGAGGAAGGCTATAGATTAGATATCACACGTCACATCATAATTTTTTTTACCTAATTTGAAGCGGACAAAGTCGCGGGTAACAACTAGTAGAACATATTTTAATTTTGATTCGGATTTTAATATTGTAAGGAGCTTTTGATAAAGTGGATCCGATTAAACATAAATAGGTTAGATATCAGCAGCAAAGGAAAACCTCAGCTGTTAAGCCATTATGTAGTCAATTAAATGCCCACTTCACGCCGATCTCATGTGAGAAAGAGGTACTGGTACCCGGACGCGCCGGACCAATTCGGCTACAAGCATGGCACTACCTCTAATTGAATTTTTGATTTTATAAATTGATTATATAAGTTTTATACAAAATACAGTATTTTAAGGAGTGGATAATCTTTAAATGGATCATACAAGACTTAACGCTGACCAAAATAAAAAAAAATCCTGGCCAAGTAGAACATGCAACATGAATTTTAAAAAAATATACATAATTTAATGCTCTACATATATCTGTCTTCCTTGACTCATCAATTTCTCATTATTTATAACTTCTCGCATTTCGTGTAGGTTCGAAGATTAATAATTAAATTTTCATTTTTTTCCACCGCCATGATTATAATGACAATTATTTTTTTTAATTACGTAAAAAAATTACCCTACGCCATTTTTTTGAAGTTGGTTCAGAGTGCCTGGAAAAAATGCACGCGTACGAATGGATCGTATGCAAATGAGAGAATTCATGCACGGAATATGGCATTGAAATGGGGGGATCTATGGGATGCCACGGTCGGGATCGGTTTCAATTTTAATACGAGTTTTTTATTCCATACTTATGTGGAATTGAATTAATAGTCTTCAGTAGTGTATTGAACCTTATAATCAAGTTAAATTTAACATACCAGTTGATCCAGCAAACTTCGTTTGTCAGGGTTTAATGTGATCTATAAATAGAAACCGTAGATCTCAATATTTACTACAAATTTTAACTTTATATTTCAACGCGTTCCTCAGAAAAAGGGCCTTGACATACAAACAGACAGATAGACGAACAGACATTTATCCAAGAATAAATTTACAGTTTTCGGATTTTTTCCTATATTTTTGTTACAAGATCAAATCGTCTTACCAAATTTTCTGGTTCTGGGACATCGGGGAGTACCCTATAGGTTTTGATTTCCGTTTCGAATGTACTGGTATAGGGAATGCGACATAAATAGTCATATTTTTTGATTGCGTATATTTAGAGAGTTGATATTTTCACAGCTTTAAGGGATTACAGACCTCAGTATTTGGAATTAATGTCAACTGTATGCACGCGTCGTAATCACACTGATCACAATGTACTTAGATAGTTGTTACCCAGTCAACGGTCGTAACACAATTGCCCGCATAACTGATTGTCTCTGTATTTATAGTCTTATGAACAACTACCCTCCTCCATGCATACACTACAGTCAGGATTGTGTACTTACCTCATTACCTCCATGATATATGTCATCAGTTACAATATAATCTTAAGTTTCAAATATTCAATTTACTCTTTATATTTTCTCTTTTCTGTTCTATATCTATCTAGGAACAGTTTTTCCTTAAATCCGTCTTCCGTCGTAAGCTTCTTCGTTCTTTCATTCAAACAAATCAAGGATTTACACAAAGTAAATTAAAATTCTTCAATTTACGTTTCTGCTGTCTTTGAAAAAAATTGATCTTCAGAAACTAGATTAAATACATCCACATTTTTATTCCCTCCTTCGTTTTCTTGGGAGTTAATTCCGTCTTGTTTGTTTTGCATTTAAACTGCTTGCATTTCAAATTGTCTCTAAATTTTCTGTGCAAAATAAATAATTCTACTTTTTATTACCTTCCTTCATTCATTTCTTTTATTTTGTTCTCGTTCAGTTCTTTTCATTTTCCTTTCTTTTCTTAATTGGATAGCGGAGTGTATTTTCTCATCTTAATTTTTTTGTTTTACAATTACCTAATCTATTGTTATGTTGTTCTTAGTATCGTCACTTTCAACTTACATAATATTATATTAAAATTCTTCATCAACTCTAGTACCAGGTCCACAACCAGGGTCGGCTGAATTGCCGACCATAGGTTAGGTCACGACCTCCTCAACGTTGGGTTACTTACTATTCACTACATTCTATTATCCTATGATATCATTCCCGATTCCGTTCCCGTTCTCCAGCTCTTTCTAACTTACTTTCCTTCACAGTTCCTTTAACCGATATTTTTGAAAATTATCCGTAAAAACGGACAGACGGATATTAAGTATATAAACCTCATCTTACCAAATATTGATCACAACAAAAATAGAATTATCCATATTGGTGCAGTCGTTCAGAGGTTATGCGCTTAAAAACATTTTTAAAATTCATCTTTATTTATCTATACAAATATATAAAGCTAAAGAGTTCGTTTGTTTGTTTGCTTTAATGTGCTAATCTCAGGAACTAGTTCGCTTTGTAAAATTCTTTCAGTGTTCAATAACCCATTTATCGAGGAAGGCTATAGGCTATATATCATTACGCTAAAATTTTTCACCTTGTTTTACACGGAGGAAGTGGCGGGTAACAACTAGTATATAGATATACGGTTCCTTGTCCGTACATATATAATAAAAATTGTATATTACAAGTTATTACTACCACGCAACGTATCCCACTTGTTCCCGAAGGACCAAAATACCTACTCTAAATTCGGGCCAATTGCGACCCAAAATATGTCTAAATCCCGTCTATGGCAGCCTGACTCCCAAGCGACCGTATAAAGGGGTCTCACGACTGTCTGTGAATCAGATAATATATTCGTACGTGTAATAGCCCCTGCACACGTTTCGATAAATCGTTGCGAAAAACTGTACAGTTTAAACTGCACAGTTTTAGCGATACGCGTGTATGAAAAATTATTGTCTATTAAACTGCACAGTTTCATCGATACGTGTGTATGAAAAATAGGTGTCTATTACACTGCACAGTTTTATAGTTACGTGTGTATGAAAAATCGCTGTCGAATAAACTGCACAGTTTTTTCGCAACGATTTATCGGAACGTGCTTAGTGGCTGTGATACTCCAAGTTTTATCGATGCGTGTGTATGAATAATCGTTGTCAATTAAACTGCTCAGTTTGATCGATACTTGTGTACAAAAATCGCTGTTGATTTAACTGCACAGTTTTTTTGCAACGATTTAACTGCGCAATTTTTTTCGCACCGTTTTAACTTTACAGTTTTTTCGCAACGATTTATCGAAACGTGCGTAGCGGCTATTATACTCCAAGTTAGCAACTCGCGACTTTGTCCGCGTTTTATTCGACCATCATACAAACGCTTAACCTCTATTTCAGGTCTTCCAAATTTATTATTTGCGACAAAAAGTAGCCTCCAAGTCTTCAATGCTCAATCTGTCTATATGCCAAAATTCATCAAAATTGGCTTAGGACTGAAAACGTAACAGATAGGATTACTTTAATATTTATAATATTTGTAAGGAGTAAGGATATTGGCTTGTTCCATCTTATTTATTTAAAATTAGCTATGACATGCGAAATCAGAAATAATAAATAAATAAATATATACAGGACTATATGACACACGGACGTCTGTTCCTAAGGTAGACAACTTAATGCCTGTGTTACAAGTAACAGCCGCCTGTTATACACAAATATTTTTTTAGAAATATATCAATACATATATATGGATTATACACCCAGACTCGAGATAGGAATCGAACCCACGACCCCCGGAGCAGAAGGCAGGGTCACTGTCCACTACGCCAACGGGCCAGCCATATAGTAGACTTAATTTTTTTATACGGAACCCTATTTTTTTCTTAAAAGTAGCCTATGTTATTACTTGTAACATGAGCTATCTGCCAGTAAAAGTCTCGTCAAAATCGGTCCAGCCGTACCGGAGACTTCAACATTACAAACAGATACTTCAATTTTATATATACAGATAGATGCATAGAGTATATTGTGTAGTTAATTAAAACGTTTTTTCCCTACTATTAAAACTTTTAGTGGTAGAATATCAATTAACACACACTCTCTCCTTTCTTTCTCTTTTTCTTTTCTCTCTCTCTCTCAATCTCCCATTATATTCTGCTGAGAAAAAATAAAACAGTTGTTAATTATTTTCTTCATTAATATAAAGTTGTGCTTTATATTATTCCTTAAATTTGGAAAATCTTCACGATTTATTTAATGAAATGTCTCCTCCAGTTGTTGTAATATTATACGAGTATTAAATAAATGTACTGGAAAGGCCATTATGGTTTTCATAATACCAATTATTTCAATTAATTCACATAAATGTTCAATTTAAATGTAAATTATTCGAAACTGGAATATCGAATGACGCCCGCTTTTTGCTAAAAGTAGAAATGAGGCGACCTAATTAATTTTTAATCTTAGTAAGTTTACGGTATCGAAAACCACAATGGCTCAACGGTTGAAGGTATGGAATGAAGCCCACAAGGTATCCGGTTCAAACCTGGACGCCGATATAATATTGTCGCTATGTGATATGATAGTTTTGGTATGTATTAATGTGTGGTAATTTTTTTTAAAATAACAGCTGCTCACATTTCCCCCAACAAGTTAGTCCTATTTTGTTTGAAAAGCAGAATTTATAGGGACATTACTTAGAACAACATATCGTAAGTTTTAAGATAAATATTTCCTTCACAGACTGTATACGTGTAACTAAAGGTTTTTGCAGCGCACGGCAAGAATAGCTCGCACGTGGCAGAATTTGCTCCTACTTACTTAACAATTATCGTTATATTTTGGACAATTCACACAATATCTTTATAATTTATAGCCAATGTGTTATTCTGATGTATAAACTATATTATTGTAAATTTTTATTAAAATCCATTCCGTAGTTTTTCCGAGAAAGAGCGTCAAACATACATCTAGACATCCATACATCCATGTGTACAAACTTTCGCGTTTATAATATTAGTAGAAAGTAGGATTTAGGATTATTCTATATGGTCCCTAGGAAGTATCAGTTTAGGAAATTGTCATATGATATAAAAATATTGTACTTTCATAATTTAAAATTGATAATAAAGCACGTTTTATAAAATTTCGTTTCATTTGTCAGGCCTATATAATAGACTAAATATATTTTGATGCATTTTTTTGTATCCCTTGATTGTTCAGATTTACATGTGAACCAATAAGCAAAGAGTATATAATCACTACGTTACACCAACAAGCTGCAGACGATAAATCGTAACCATCGTTGCTTCCTCGTGGAAAAAAATTCTCAGTCCAAAGTCTTCCAATTAATCTGACTTTTTTAATCATATAAAGAGTTTTTCAGGCTTTGTAAGTCTTTATAATTAAAAAATAAATTTACTGGTTAATGACTACTTCTTTAATCTGGCCCTAGCGAATCCATTTTAGTAGATTTCTACTAAAAATAACTACCTCCCTGCCAAATTTCATCTTTATAGGTACAGCGGTTTTGGAGAATTTCTTTTTAAATTTCGCCGTTCCCATTTGTACATATAGAAAAAGTTCTGTAATAAAAAACAAAGATGCTTTTAATAAAACACCTAAAATGCATTCAGATTAAAAAATTTCTTTATGAAACATATTTTTAATCGTAAATTCCATCTTTTGAGACTAACTCACATTCTTTAAATATTATGCGCTCCTTAAAACGTGTTTGGTATCTTACAAGATGCTAGTTAGAAACTTTAACAGCCTGGAACGATGTAAGGGTGAAACATATTTGAAAGTTTGAGATTAACGCACCTTACGTCAGTTTACTTTGTAATGTAATGTTATGTTATAAATAAATAATAAATATATACAGGACTATATGACACACGGACGTCCGTTCCTAAGGTAGACAACTTAATGCCTGTGTTATAGGTAACGGCCTTCTGTTATACACAAATACTTTTTTTAGAAATATATAAATACAGGTATATTGATAATACACCCAAACTCGAGATGGGAATCGAACCCACAACCCGCGGAGCAGAAATTAAGGTTACTACCAACTGCGCCAACGGAACAATCAACTTTTTTTGTTTATACACTCAATCTATTTAATCCAATAGGTCGCCGTGACGCTCTCTTGAAGTTACTTATCAAATAACTTTATCACGTATATGATAGCGAACCCTTCTATGCATTATATAAGCATGTGTTAACACACTTTTGGCCAATTTATTTTTTAATTCAAACATAAACTCATTCGAATTTATGTTTGAATGAGTCTTTTGAATTTAAACATTTCAACCACATTCATCTGGAAAAAGGTTTTTGAAGAATAGAAAAACATATAGCCGAAGTGGAGATATAACTCTCGACAAATATGTATAATATATTAAAAGTTTCTTCGAGATACCCAAATTGGAAAATATTAAAAACATTCCTAACATTTATATCTATGTAATCTGTACGGGCGAATCCGCAAGACTGTACTAATATCCCTAACTTTTTGTAAATATTGTATCGCCTTTTTTCATTAGGGATAATGTATCGGTCCAGTAGTTACAGAGCCTAGTGAATGTTAACAGTCAAATCTTTATATGTAAAATGTTTAATTAAAAATCTGTTGCGTCCATTAATATATCATCTCTTTATTCTCAGTCCTCCATGACATTGTCAATTTAAGTTGTTTTTCTAAGATAACTCTCACATCTTCCACCTTCAATTAAGTAATTCAAATTAAAAAGAAGAAAATAATTTTTAAAAAAAGTTTCTTACTATAGAAAATGGCTACTATATTAATTAACATATATATTTTTGATATTTAGTATAGACTATAGAAACTAATCATCATATGACTATATTCACAACCATTCAGGTTTGGTTAGAGCAATTTATTTATTCATCTTATTTTGATTCTGTAAACTATAACAATGGTAGAACACGAAAAATAATACCGAAACGGAGTGAAAGCAAAATTTCAATTATAAAACACTCGAATTACCAGTCTTCGAGACAAAATTTCGATTGTAAAACGTTCGCATTACGAGAGTGAAGAATCATGTTTTAAGAAAAATATCATTGAAACAAACATAATTGTTGAAAAAAGTATATCAAATTATGTTTTGTAAACAGATTATTTTCGAAATTTTTCTGAACGGTCCTAGAATGTATCTTAGTTCCAAACTTAAATATCACACGATGCCCTTGGGATTTCTTGTTTGTGGGCGTCGCTAGTCAATTATAATCAAATAAACCGCCTATCTCTTTGCCTCTTGTCTTAAAAAAAAACAAATATTTTATCAGTAGGTGACCATTGAAATAAAAAAATGTAATTTATATTAGTTTCTTTTCTTTTAAATATTTGAACTATAGATTAAATTAAAAAAGAGTCCAAATATAATAAATTAAAACATGAGTACCAATAGAATTGGCTGTTTCGGAATTTAATTTAATACAATAAATCAATTATCACGTCGGCAATGATATAACCTGATACTGGAGCCAGACATAGCTTCATTTGAATTATCATTTCAATAACCAATTTCAAAAATTGTTGTGCATCTTAAATGTCGATGACGCGACTACGGTGACCACACTTCACTTATAACATTCAAAACGAATACGGGACTTTCTAGATAAAAGCATACGTATTTCTCGTTGGTCAATATCTAGATTGCCTTCCTAAAAAAAATTTTCGAATCGCGTGCAAGTATTTAAGACTTCATTGTCAATGTCAATGACGCGACTACGGTGACCACACTTCACTTATAACATTCAAAACGTTTAGGGGACTTTCTAGACAAAAGCATACGTATTTCTCTAAGGTCAGTATCTACATTGCCTTCCTAAAATAATTATCGAATTGCGTGCAAGTGTGTGAGGCTTCATTGTCAATGTCTGTGTTGCGACTATTGTGACCACATACGTTCCAATTAATTAATCAGGTCAATTAATTATACGCGATGAATATTTCAAAAGAAGTTGTAAGAAAACCAATTTAAATGCAGAATGTACTTAAAAAAAGAAATGGTAACGATATAACGATTGATAATTTACTGATTTTATATTTTATTCAACAAATACAGGAAAATCATGAAGTAATTACATAATCAGTGTTTCATAAACCTTTTTTTTTCAAAGATTCCATAATTTTTTTTTGCTGTAGATAGAAGTCTAGTCGAGAAGTTGAAAATGGTGTAAAATAGTGCCTCTAAAACACCTCGTGAAATACGTGTGATATCTTATTTCGTCTGGACGACGGCTCCGATATTTTCTAGACTGAAAATGGTGATAGCAAAAAAATTACCCGACTGAGTTTGTTGCGGGCTCTTCTCAGTGCAGGGCGCGACGAACCCTTGTAAACTTAGCTTTAATGTCGTAAATTTTATCACCAAATTGTTAAATGATTAAAAGAAATATTAATATTATACTTATGACTTTCATAGCGTATAATATTAATGTTTTAATATTAGTTCTTATAAAAAAGTCTATATGAATAAATGATTTTGACTTTGACTTTATTAGGGGGGAGGGGGGGATCACCACGCAAAACACTAAGAAGGCCAATTATCTATAAAACTTGCCTTTATTTTAAAAGTGCTATTCAATGATACCACTCTCGATTGTTTCGAATGAGAAAAATTATACCTACTTCACAACCACGCTACCCCTAAAAAAGGAAATATTATTACTATTTAATGATGCCAAAAAAAAATCCATACGCAATACATATAAATTTCATGCATTTCTGTTCATGATTGAAGAAGTTAGATATGGTCGGTCAGGCGGACGGACGGACAGAGTGAAACTGTAAGCGTTCCTTGTAGGAGTACAGAACCCTACAGTGACTTACTACCTCTATTATGTATTGCTTCAGTTATACATACAGTGTAGATATTTAAAAAGCCGAAACGCGTGTAAAAGTGAAGGCGTTTTCGCTACATTGACGTCGTCCAGAGAATTCAGTACACCGTAGTCGCGCCTAAAGAAGTTTTACTTCAAAACGGTCCATTGTTGGACGCGTTTGTAATGGCCGGTGATTTCGTGATTGGCACGAGCCGAAACACGGTTACTGGCAAGTCAGTTTTACATCCGAAAAGTGCCGGATCTGCACGTTATCGATTGCCATTATCTTGGTGTGTTGTTAGCGGCCATTTTGCTGCATTTTTGGGTCGTTTTCATGCATGTTAACCGTCTGAGTGCTGAGGGTTTTGGAATAATGGTTTTTCGTAGCTTTATCGATGCGCTGAGACAATTAATAGTTTTATATTCGCAGCTTTCTAATACCGAAATTAAATTAATTTAATAAATATTTTAATAAGTTTGTCTTAAAATTGAGTTATTTGATATGGAAGAGCGGAAGTCGTCTAGCACGAGTTTTCATAAACTCAAAGGATAACCACAATTTTTTCAGTTTTTTGACACAATAAACATTTTTGATTTGATATCAGCATGCTCTTTTTATTATACCTTGTTCATTAAACAAAAGGTTAAAACTATTATTATATGTAAAGCTGTAAGGAGGATCTACACTGATATTATAAATAGAAAATTTTTTTTTGTCGTTTGTCTGAAAAGGACAGCCTCCGAAACTACTGGACCGATATTAACCATTATTGCACTATTCGAAAGCTACATTATCAGGGAGTAACATAGGGTATAATTAAAAAAAAGTTAGAAGTCCGTAATAACATTGCAATAATGTAACCCAAGGTATAAAAATGAAAACCACTATGGGCGTGCGGCAAAACTAGTGAAGAAACAAGAAAATAATGTATTACGATTTATAGGTCCCATTTGTGTCTATGAAAAGCTGTAATTCTAGATTAGCTATCATTATTAGGTATAGACTGCTAGGAACTCTATCTGCATATCATAGCTACAATTATAACCCTTATGTTTTAATATTTAATTCAATCACAGGAAGAAAGAAAAGTTGGCTGTCTTCCTAATAAAATAAATATAAATAAAATGGCAACAATATAAAATCAATCAATAGTTAGCTAATTTTATAATTACCTTTGGTAGATTTCTTTTTACTTTGGAAGTTTGGAGTAAGCTGGAAAAAGCCTCTTAAAAAACAAAAAATATACGACGATTTGCCCCTACTTCTGGAAGTGTGAATAACTGGGAAGTCGGCCAGAACCTTAGAAGCTTATCAAGTTGAATTTCATATAAGATAATCATTTCTTGCTCGTTGGTTACCTCCTCGTTTTTTGGCTACCGTATAATGGACGGAAACTACCGAGTTTGAACAGCAAATTAATTAGAAATACGTGCGTTTACGCGCGGGGAGGGGGTTCGGAGCTCGTGCCGCGGTCACGAAACGAACCCGCGTCCCTCCACGTAATGATGCCTTTATTATACTCGTACTTTCTATAGTTTAATGCCGATAATTATTGAAGAATAGAACGTTTATTTTCACTCGATACATTTAGTTTTAAAGTATAGTGTGTTACGTTAAAACTTGCATAGACATAAACAATAGCCCACCGAGCTCGGGATTTGAACTAAGCACCTTTTAGATTTCAGTCCTGTCGTCAGTTGAGTTGAATATTATAAAAAATAGTATATGAACAATAATATTTTATATTTCAAACTAACCGATACACGCGACTTTGCGTGTGTTAATTCAGTGATTTTCTTATATTTCGAGTGTCACAGTTTTTTGTTTCCACAAAAAAAATTAAAACTCTGCCCTCACTCTAATACCGGAGCCAGACTTAGATGAAAGTTTTTGTACATTTTTGTCCTTGAAATCTACAAAGTACGCTTTGTGCAGCTACACAAAGTCCCCGGCCAGACTACGGTATCATTGAAATGATCATTCAACTAAAGCTATGTCTGGCTTCGACATAATACTAATTATTTTACTAAAACTAAATTAATCTGTGTTTTTCCTTGTAAAACCTACCAGTGAAAGGCCCGTCTAAATCAATCTTGCGGTTTCCGTAATTATCCGTAACGAACAATCAGATAATAAAAATAATTATCCAATTTGGTGCAGTCGTTTGAAAGTTATGAGCGTAAATTTTAGGCGATTCATTTTTATTTATAAAAGAAAGAAAAAGACAGAATTTTTAACATAATGTTGCAAAGTAAATGGATCCTTCTTACTTATTACAAACCTGTTGAAACAAAAGATCATTGAACTATGGGAGGTAATTTGTATTGAAAAGAAAAAGACGGACATATAGAAAAAAGTGAAATAGATATAGTCTATTAACATAATTGATGGTTGTAAATCTGGAGGTGTCATGGTTTCCGGTGCTGGAAAAAAGATGAAAGAGTTCAAACGTCAATTTTGATATACGAACCCGCTAAAAGGAGTAACGAGAAAATGTTATTGTTTTTTTTTTTAATTTTAGACTAAGACAATTAATTTTTAATCCTAACGGCGAGAGGTTTTTGTTGAGGGTGATTTGTAAATGAAGGTAAAAGAGTAATGAATCTTACGAGGCAAAGAGAAACTACAAATTATATATTTAACTACCTCGATGGTCAGACTTCGTTCAGATATTTTGTAAAAGTCGTATTTTAATTTATTTTTCATATTTGATTTTCATACTACAGTTAAAAATTATCCTGTTTAAATTTAAAAAAAAAAATAGAAAATGTTTGATAAATAATTAACACCCACTCTAATTGAAAGTACTATTTATTTTCTGCTTTTTAGTTCGTCGCCTTTTTGTTTTTGAAGGCCGTTTTCTTTTTATTTAAAAATAATTTATTTTTAATTTTTTAGCGGAAAGAAGATGTATTTTGTCTATATATTATTTTTTTGATAGCCCACTCGTATATTATCGCTTCCTATCGTTCATTTATCTATTCTTTCACCACCAACAACTTCTTCAAACATAGGCTTAACAACTCCTACTACCGTTGAGCTATTGAGGCTCTATATATTCTAATAAAAAAGTTAACAGTGATTGATTCCTTTTACAATAATAATAATAATAATCTCTTTTTACAGTCCACTCTTTTATTATACGTCAGACCTCCCTTACTTCAAAATATTTCAAATACGTGACTTTCAAACTAGATAGTCAAAAAATTGGAAAATTATTATTTCATAAACAGAAAAGCGTAAGTTTATTATGCTTTATTTCGTATAAAAAAATGTAGATATTTATTGCATAATTAATGTATCAACATACTAACTTATTAATAATGTTAAATATTAAAATAAGTATGAATAACCAAAATCGTCATTATAAAAATAAAAACTAATTCTAATTTAAACTAAAAAAAATATTACATAACATACATTTAATAATACATATAATAAAACATTCGTCCAGTGTCACGTTGGAAAAGAAATAAAGGTTATTTCTTAATTGGCTAATAGCAGACGAGCTAAGCATTCTAAAAATAAGTTCTCCAATAATTGAAGTTACTTAAAAAGTGGTAAATATATAAAAACCTATGAACATTCAGTGTAATTGAAAACCTAGTAATATATAAAGCTGAAAAGTTTGTTTGTTTGTTCGCGCTAATCTCCGGAACTACTGGACCGATTTGAAAAATTCTTTCAGCCTTATATAGCCCATTTATCGAGGAAGGCTGTAGGCTATATATCATCACGCTAAGACTAACAGGAGCGAGCATCATTGAGGAATATTTCAAAATCGGCGGTTTCTTTCCCTTTTGAGGGCTTCCGCTGCGTGCGCTGCGTAAACGGTTAGTTTCGCAAAAATTATGTATGACGGAATTGTTTTGGGGGGTTAATGAGCGCCTTTCCAGCTCATTATTTATTAGGGCGAGAAACTTGATATCGTGGTAATCAACGCTTTGACGGTGTTTGTATTTAGGTAGATAATTTGTTTCGTTCCAGTAATAATGATGCATTTATAAAGATCGCCCGATAGTCGAAATTCGGCCACAGGTCTTCAATTTTGCTTAAATAAAGCTATATATAAAATTTCAATTAGTTTTACAACGATACTTTAATATTTCACAATTAATATTTTTACCGTAGACATGACTGCGCTTTGACAGAAATTAGTTTATCCTAAAATCTCTTTAGGTAACATATAAATAGCATTGTAATGGCTGCGGGTTTCTGTAGGGTTGAAGGTGTCCGAGTGGTTAAGGAGTTGGACTTGAAATCCAATGGGTTCTACCCGCGCAGGTTCGAATCCTGTCCTCAGCGGAAGTGTCTTTTTTTATATATTTTTTATAAATTAAGTGTAGTCCATATTAAGGTCATGATTATTTTTTTATTATATATGTATATAAAACAAAGTCTGGTTTGTTTGAATACTTAAAACTTCACCGATTTTGATGATTTCTCATTTGTTGGATTTGTCTCCGTCCCGAATAGCAGAATAACCATTAAAACATTGGAAAATTGACAAAAAAAAAGATAAAACTAATATAAAATACAAAACATGCAATTGACAAAACGGGAAACTGTAACGTAAAAGAGAACTAAATTTGGTCTTTTTTGATTTGACTAATAATTCATTTCTATTCGTGATTCTATTAAACGATATTAAAAACTTCATACTTTTTTTTTCAACAAATATAATTGTATATAAAGTCACTTGTAAACGACTAAAACAATTTCAATTATGTTTGTTTTGTTCCATTCCCTCTATTTCAATGAATGTTTCAAAGAAAAAAAAATAATTAAAAACTCAGCATACTAAAACATGCAGAACTGCAAAATTACTTCGGAACAGTTCCAATAGATGGCGATGCTACGAAACATTTCGAGTCATCGCATTCGAGCAGGACAACGTCTGCCGAGTTCGCTGTTTTTACATAAAAAACAAACAAATAAAGAAAACTTAAGTACAAAGTGCGCAAAGGCGGTCTTATCACTTAAAACGATCTCTGACAGACAACCTAGGCAAGAGAGGATTTAAGAATCGGAAAGGATGGTGCTAAAAACAAGTAAGTGTATAAAAGTAAAATAATATACATAATAATAAATGAAATAAATATGCACATAGGTGATGATACTTTAACTATGTACTGGTGTCAAATATTATAGTCAAATTTGCTGCCTGACTGTTTATTACTTGTATATAAAAAAAAAAAAACTTATCTCTTAACAACAATGTTCACTAAGGCGACGCATAATTGGAAAACTGTCGTCTATTAAGATTATGCATCGAAGAATATACGTATAGCGATAATTTGTACCGGCAGTTTTGTTTTATTATCCTATTTGTTTGATTAAATAGACATTTTAAAGCTGTATTCAATCAAGTCATGTCTTTATTATAAATAAACTTCCTTAAGCCTTATTACACGAAGTAATTTCCTTATTGGAACGTATAATCTATCCGTACATAAAAGTAGTAGTTTCGTCCGCGTAAAATTAGGTGAAAAATTTTAGCGTGGCGATATATAGCCTAAATCCTTCCTTGATAAATGGGCTATCTAGTACTGAAAGAATTTTTCAAATCAGACCCGTATTTCCTGAGACTATCGCGTTCAAGCACATAAACAAACCTTTCAGCTTTGCAAACATATAGTTTTTTCTCATAAAAAATCAACAAATGGTGCTAAATTTAAAATTCCTGGGTGTGTATACAATTATGACAATATTGTCTTTTATAAGAGAAAAAAATCTTTAAATAACTTGTTATAAGAACAAATTGTACATGTTGAGCAATAATAACAATATTGATATTTATATCTTCTGCGGCCCAGCGATCGGCAACCAACGCGTGTGCTGCCAGGCCGCGAGTAGCCGCGACACCTCTCTTTTTGGCCCGCGACTGTTTTATAAATAATATATGATTACATTATACTAGTGCAAGTTTTTATCTCGATGTGTTAAAATTTAGCTTTTCCAATATCACTTATAATATCTATCTACTTAAATAGACACCTATTTCCAAATACTTGCCATGATAGCTAAAACACCCAGCAGAGCGTATGACGTTACCGTATATTATAAGTGCGTTCCAATTAGCGATCGCAAATTTTAAAGTGCACATTCAGATATACGACATTTGACGACTGCGATCGTTACGTCGAGATGAAGCTAAGTGAAACGCACTATTAACATAAAGTGACGTCATGATAACTTTGAGTATTTTGGAGTTAATTTTAATCTTAAAATATTTAATGTTCTTTTTGCTATAAATATGTTAATATAAATAAGTTAATTTGATCCCTTATATATTTATATATACATTCTCACTATTTTTTAAGATTAAAAGAATAAATAAAAATAGCATTGGCCCATGAGGGGATCGAACAGGCGTCTGTTACCTATAACACAGGCATTAAGTTGTCTACCTTAGGAACAGACGTCCGTGTGTCATATAGTCCTATAAAAAAAAAAAATAAAAAAAAAAAAATTAAGACGGGCCTATGTTTTGTGAATAGTGATCGAAATTCTGGTGCAAATAGTTTTTAATCAAATAATGTCGGAAATGATTACCGACCTTTTTTAGTAATTTTTAGTGACATATCCGTGCGTATTTCTCTCATAAAACTATGTGTTCCACATATTTTAAAAGTACTGTTTATTTTAGCAGCATGATCGGTACTCGTTCTTTACGTGCTTTCAATCATATGATTCAATATGATTAACATTTTTAATCCAGACAAAAATATAGAAAATGCTCCATGAGGGAACAGAACTGTGTACGATATTAAAAAGCAATTTACGAGAACCTATCGCAGAGGTTGAGTTCAGATAAAAACGTGCTAGTTAAAACTTACATCAATCATTTTGTAGGAAAAGATAAGGTTCCATACGGTGGTTCAGTATCAAATATTGATCGCCGAGATTGACGTTTTTTAAGTAACTTACTCGTATAAAATAACAGATTACAATCTTGAAGAGACGGATAAAGTCTTTTACTTTTTTTAAAAAGTAAATGTTAAATAAAATTTTATTTATTCCATTATTCTATTGTTTTATTCTTGCCTTGGAATTACATATATGTTGTAAGTTTTAATATATTTCTCGCCACCACTCACCTCCTGATGACATTGTTATATTATCACCAGATTAACGAAGACGATGCTTATTTACGTTACGGACGCTTTATTTTCATTATTTCGCCAGTTATCATCTGTACTGTTTACATGAACTCTGTTTTACATTCACCCTCTTTTATACAAACAAGGACAATATCGCTAACTAGAAAAAAGACAATCTACAATTTTATCTTCTTCATCTTAGATTTCAGATCTCATATCTTGGAGTTCTAAGACACACACGTTCCTTTTATTATGGTTGATATGGTTTAAGAGGAAATTATTTAATCTAGTCTAAATAATATCCAACCTCGACGCTACGTGAATACTAGACGTGCCAGGCAATTACATTTTCTGAGCAGAAATTGATGCCTTGAACGTTTAATAGGTTTTCTCGAAGCGAAAAGGTACGTAGCATGTGGTTCTTGAACTTGCTTCGGCAACGAGCCAACTTTTAAAGACGCGTAACCTAGGCTAACGACTCCATCTGGCGTCAACAGTCTCATAAACGGCGCTTATTGGAAAACACTACAGACTAAGGCGGTTAGAGGTGGGATCCATATTCTCAGACAAATAATCTTTATAGATATAATATAACAAGACGAGATGCCCACAGATACACCGTTCGTAAATGCGTAGCTGGTATTTAAGAAACATGTTTTTTGAAGGCTCTAAGTAAATAAAGGAAGCCTGTGATCATAAGTCATCGTGCTGAAGTTACACGTAATTAAAAAAATATTGCAAATGTGTTGCCAGCCTTAGAGAAATAAGTATGCCCTGTTCTTGAAAGTTCTTTAGTCGTTTTACGTCAAGTAATACTTTAATATTCACGGTTCTGTTCGCTTGGACTTCAGGTCAGTGAAAAT
>JANCMC010033613.1:6106478-6134911 GCA_024363005.1 Charaxes varanes
GTTCTTTAGTCGTTTTACGTCAAGTAATACTTTAATATTCACGGTTCTGTTCGCTTGGACTTCAGGTCAGTGAAAATGTTTGCTAAGAAATTGTTATTCTAGCCCACCTTTCATTTCTTACAACAAAAGACGAATGAATTCTTTTGCATGGATAACTTTCTGTGATGTTTTATAAATAAGATTTTTCTTACCTCTCGTTGAGAAATAGAAAGTATAAAAATAGATTTCAGTAAAACCTTGAAATAATCGAGAGAGCTTCTGAAGTTTATTTGTGTTTACCTATAAATAATTATATTTTATTGTACGTATAAAATATCTTTTGCATTTGAAGATTGATAAAAAGAAATTCAGGTATTGTTTTCAACTAATAAAACACAAAATGTAATTAACATTTTTACATGATTATCCAATTAGGATTAATTTTTGAAAACCCTTGCCTTTATACACTAGATGACTTATTAAAGTGCCTCTCAAATTGGTCCGTAATGGAACGACTTGAGCGTTTCTATTGTCTGGAACTCATTATTTCATATAAAAGAATAGAATAAAAGCAAGAACGTTTTCACCTGATTTAAGTCTTAATTGGTTCTTTAAAATGTAACAATTTTTTTTTTAAATTAGCTATGTTATTGTGAGTTTTTATCATTGTTGGTGAATGTTATATCGCCTGGTTTTTAGCAAGCAAACAAAAAAAAAACACAACCAAAAACTGCTTGAATTTTCCGGCACCGACGGACCAGTCTGCGGTTTGTGTTCGTGTAATACTTATTATATTGAATCTGACTTGACAATATGTTTTACATTCATATATGATATTGTACATAAGTGTTGTTTCTTTAGTTAGAAGTGACTTCAAGTAATTGACCTCGTAGAACCATAACGTTAGCTTTCTTCCTGCATTATCGTGCTAAAATTTAAATAGTTTAAGATACTTCATGTTAGTGAGGTTACGATACTTTAAATAATTTTCGGATTATTTTTGCCGCTGGATCAGTTTTGATGGATTTCATCAAAATCAATCCAGCTGATTATGGTAAAGTTAATAAGATATGCTTGAAGAGAGATATGGTATGTTTAAAGATGATAAAACATAAATAACGTCCTTATTTCAAATGTAATTTTTTTTCTCAATATGACCCAGGTGGTCGAATTACCACCTGTTTTGCGTAGGAGGGCTTAACACCAAGCTAAAATAAGAATGTATTTACAATCATAACATAAGATATTTTTTTTTAATAAAATGAATCATATCCCATTTACCCAGAGAGATAATGGCCAGAATTTCAATCAAAATTAACTGTCGGTCAGAAAGCTACGCCAGAGGGATTAAAGCAAACATAATTACCCTCGTTACTATTTAATGCTGGTATTTAATGATAATCTAACATAGGGTTTGAAATTTCCAAGGTCTCAATTATGTACCAGCACGAACAATGACTATCAATGATTCAGGGTAAGTTACTAATAATTTATATAAATTACCACAATTTGAGACCGACGCAAAATCGATGCACTCGAGATGTGCTGCTGGCGGCGATTGTTGCGGATTCCCTGGACAGCGTTTCGGACCAACGTCTCAATGCTGGAGGAACTCAAGATCACACGGAGATTATCGTCGACTGTGCAAACGCGAATTCTCAAAGACTTCGGGCATGTGGTCCGTAACGAACACAAATTAACGGTAAACCACTTTTTTCGTGTCTTTTGCCAAAAAATTTGCGAACAACTTAAATGTTAAAAATGATCTGCGAGACTCCACACATTAGTAGCTCCTTTTGAAAATGCCTTTTTAACCTTTTATTAAATGTATTAATAAAAAAAAAATAGTTTACCTGTGTAGCATTATTACATAAACATTAACAATCCTTCTTCACAAATTAATTAAAGATTATGTTTTGAGTCTGTAATATTTAATTTAATCAGACTTATTTAATTATATTAACTTGAAACCAGCAATTGTATGTGATTAGTCATTTGATGGACATTGAAGTTTTATAATTAGAAATGCGAAAAACCTGGATAATAACGAATGAAGTCAAACGCATGTTTATAATGTACAAGAGTTCGTCCGTTTATTTATTTCCTAGAAATTATTATGCATAATTCAAAAATAATCATATGAATTTTGTATGCTTACTTTTAATTTAATTTAATTAGCCATTGTTTTAAATTTAATTGACGTTATTGTTGTTTAATTTATTCAGAATTGAAACTTGTTTGTTGAACAAACTAAAAGTACAAACCCCTTTAATAAGATATAATAATTAATAGGTTTAATCTAAATTGGCGCTTTGTGTCATTTTCAACCTTTTGTGTTGATATTTCGTGTGCCTCTCGTAAATATTCCATTTGGCCAGATGGTTAACACCATATCGTGAATGAAACTCGTAAAAAATACAAGTACAGGAAAATATCGCCATCTTTATACATCTATTTAGTCAAAAGGGAAAAAGAGTGAGAAGGTCTTTTAACCGAAATAGTCTCGCTGTAGGTATATTTCAAATTGTGTGGTCGAATCATTCGAATCATCATCAAAAGCATCGTTTGTTATGTATATGACTAAGTCTTTAATGTCAGTTCTTTGTTCTCTAAAGGACTCTGTTTTTGTTTTACTTTACTGTGTGTTCCACATCCTTGTCACAACACTTTCCCATGGCCTCTGATACTAATAATTGATAGAATCAGGCGTTACTTTGCGGAAATCCATGACATGCATGAGAAGCTAAACTACTTTGCTTTAATTGAACTACTTCTACTAAAAAATACGATTGTGCTTTAGACCACACGACTGAAATAAAACCTTTTTAGCTTCATCTATACGTATATATTATATTTGTAGCTTAATTAACCGTTAAATAAAAAAGTTTTGATTAAACGTTCGCCTCAACCGATCATAGTTTTCGTTACACTCTCGTGTGGCTATCACCAGCTTACTCCTCAAGACAAGCGCGCGTAAAAATATTAGTTCGAAAAGGCTTTTAAAATTAAAAATATCATTTCATTCGTAACTTCTACCTTACGTTCAGGATACAGACTTGAACTTATCACAAAATGGCAAGTGGTAACTTAAAAATATTAAAACGGAAGTTTTAAGGCAATTATGGTATTTAACAAATACATTTAACGCGTATCAGATACGGAACCCTTATATGAAAGCGTGTCTCGACACACTCTTCGCCTTAAGCCAGGAGGTTCGCAAATGCGTCGCCGGTCCTTTGAGTATGCTCTTTTGCTTACAATTTACCGATATTTCTAGCTTTCTGGGCAAAAACTTATTTCCTTATTGCACATTGCATTAACAGGTAGTAAAAGTGTGACTGAAATCGGTCGAGCCTTTTCGAAGAGCCAGATTAAACGCACGTACAAACAATATAACACGCATATAGTATATAAATAATATTTTGACGTTATAAAAAAGAAACTTCAATATTTATAAATGTAGATTAAAGTTAATCAGTTCTGTTGGTTGCGACGTGGTATGTACTCATGATATCATAAAAAAGAAACATATTTCTTTGACCAATGAAAACTATTATAATAGTGTCAATAATAGCAATAACTTAAAGGTAATAAATCTTTAAATTATTGCGGTTAAAAACTTTTTTGAGATTGATTTAGTATATTCTTTATACAATTTTCGTGCTTTCTATAAATATTCTTGATACTGTTTTCTCCCTTTTTTATCAACGAAATATCTTTACTACCCTCTTTTGATACCTTCGTTCTACTAGTAGCTTATGTTGGTATAAAAAAATTAAAGCAAACCCACCTCTTCTATATTCTGTATTAAACCCTGAAACTAATTCTCTTTCCTCTAGCCGTAAATATCGAACATATGTCGCAATTTAACGTGACAGTATTTAAATCGTGACAATGCCTCTACCAAATATAACCGCGACCTTTTTGTCTATGTCAGCACAGACTTGCGACCTTTTTGCCTTATCAGCGATGGTTGTTATGACATTTATGATATTGCATGAGGAGCCAGTCCAGTTTCACAATAAATATTCATTTTAAATTATATGTAATACCTAAAAGTCATAAGGACCTAGATTCCACGAAACCCTAATAACAGGTCTTGTGTTCCAACTCATATGTAGTTTTGAAACCCTTAATAGCTTTACTATGATTACTTCTGTAATTTTTCAACTCCAAAAACCTTTGCTTTAAACCAGTGTTGGAAGTGGGACTTGTTTGACTTGACCTCTTCCAACAAACAAGCTGAGAGGTTTACCTTTTTGGGTATCTCACTGTATATAGATATACTTATAATTTATAAGGGTTTTTTTTGTTTTTTAAGTGTAAATTGTGTATTATTATATAAGTATATTTATGTACAGCGTTTTTTATACCAAATAAAAGTTTTTCTTCTTCTTCTGATTAATAGGTTTTAGTATACTAATGCTAAAAGTATACTAATACTGTAAAAAAAAATGTTATTGCTATTCCAATACATAATAGCAAATTGCTACTTTATTTCACTTCGAACTTGGAACTAAGGGTCTGTATCCTATTTATTACTTTCATTCTGTCTAAGGCTATGCCTTGCCAATCTCCGTTATAACAAAAAAAAAATTGTAACTCCTTAGAAAATTGTAATCTGAGCCTTTTAAGATATAAGCTTTCAGTCTTCGTGCCTAGAATCTAAACCATTAAAAGAAAAAAAAAATGTACAAGAAAAATATTTTGAACAAATCTTTAGAGTGCCTGTTGAAACTTATTTTATATGTTCGCAGAAGATATAATTTTGCATTATCGGCACGTTTCTAGCGAAAGTGTGTTACTATTCGCACGCTTAGGAAGTTTATCTGAAAGAACTATCGGAACAACTATGTATTTGTTATTGGACTCGTAACCGTATAGGATGGTACTTTTAAAAGTATGGGCAACACTGGGTGCTTCATGATTGGTCGGCGCGTTTTTCGTCTCCTTAAGGAAGTTCCCGCCAAAAAGAAGTTCAAAGAGGAGATGGGTTTGACGGACGGTCAACGAAATATGAGGAATTTAAGTTAAATAAATATTCTAATATTGTTTATGTTCTACTTTGAGTGATAAAAGCATTTCAGTGTACAAATTGTTCTTTATGTTAAATAAAAGTATCGAAGCGAGCTAGATTAAGTTTACATAAGATTGAATGGCGTTTTTTAATACAAACGATCAATTGTATTACACAGTAATAAGGACAGCGCAATGTTTATATTATAATGAAGTAACTTTCAGATTCTCTTTTTCCACCATTTTGATTGCCATCTGACGTCATCCTCGGATCCCCCACGATCTCTACAACCTTACGACTAATATCACAAAGTGACATTAATTGGGTCTATTATTATCCACGTAAAATTCGGTTACAAAAATAGATTCGATTTTACCGTGATGATATATATAGCTTATAGCCTTCCTCAATAAATGGGCTATCTAACACTGAAAGAATTTTTCAAATCGGTCCAGTAGTTCCTGAGATTAGCGCGTTCAAATAAACAAACAAACTCTTCAGCTTTATATATTATGTCTATATTCTTTTGCAATATACAACTAGTAGCTATTTCCTATTGATCATTAGTTTTATCCAACGGCAGCAATAAAATTGAGTGCTATGGCAGATGAGGAGGTGGTTAGCCAATATTCTACTTTTAAGAAAAGGAAACAGAAACGAAGAGGAAACAAAATAACTTCTATATTTAGTTGAAAATACAAAAAACACTTATATTACTAAAGCCACAAGTGTAAGGAGAGTAAAGGAAGTTTAAAAGTATATAAGAAGATTTGCAAACACCGATGTTGTACATACATTCTCAAAAATCAAGAAAAGAAAACAATACCTTCTAATATTAGCAAAAAATATCCTATAAACACTTTAATATCATTAAAGCTGTATTAAGGCTTCATGAGATTAGACAGTAGAACTTAGAAGTAGGACATATACTACAAACACTGATATCGTAAATTCATTCTTATAAATACATACATATGGATAATACACCCAGACTCGAGGCGGGAATCGAACCCACGAACCCGGAGCAGAAGGCAGGGTCACTGCCCACTGCGCAAACGGGCCAGTCAAATATATAGATATAAAAATGTACTTACAATACCAAAAAGTTATATTTTAATTAATAAATAAATAAAACTGTATTCAATATAACAGCATATAAAACTTGATTTACCTAAATACATAGAATTATAAACACAAGGTATTCTGTTCCTAAGGTAGGTAACTTAACACATATGTTATAGGTAACATCCCACTGAAATACAATTTTTTGATATATATATGTGTATACAAAAATACATTGAGGAGGTCGTTTTTTTTATGGTAGGGGAGATTGTGATATTAAATTTGTAGTTACTAAAGTGTTATGGGGATCTATTGGATTACGAAGAATACGCGGAGATACGAAAATAAAGAGTTAGTTAGACCTAGCTGATGTTTTTAATATCGCCTGTCGCCTGACTACGAATTTAGCATATTGATTCATAGTATTAGCTTCATTGCCTTAAAAAAAAATTCAAATTATATTTTTTCCGTAATCCTTAAATGATTTTTTATAAAATAAAACAAAATTAATCACGCTCGAATATTTCGAGGTGACATTTTTTAGCTTTGTGATTTTCACAAACGCTTAAATACGTCAGATTTTTGAAATGTAGACTTATATCCGTGAAATTCTTGATGGCCGCCTCCGGTCGAGCAATCGATGTCGCTACTTTTTGGGCTTTGAACATATAGGCCCTTACACCAAAAAATAGTTTTGCCATTGAAACGAAAAGAAAAAGAAAGTGGCATATGTCCTTCTCCAAGGACAGGACTATCTATCTTTGTACTAAAATTCATCAAAATTGGCTGAGCCGTTTAAGCATGAAAACGCATTTTTAATATTACAGTAAGGATAATAGAACACAATCGCAAAATTGAAAAAAACGAAGTTGAACTTCAAATAATAGTCGCATTTCATAGAACATTAACAAAAGAAAAAAGCAGAACGGAAGCTACATTGTATGTGGGCCCTTATTCGTGATACGAATGGGTATTTTTCATAATTTTTATTCTGCTCTTTGGGAGTCTTTTCAAAACGGTAAACCGGAATGTAGTATCGTTTTTTTTTTTTAATTTCATAAAACTGGTTTTAAGGCCAAGGAATCCTGATCAAACACGCATCCACACGCTAAACACTTAGGTACTAAGACCCTAACACATAACAATGTTGGGACCATAAAATCTCATGCCCGCTGACCATCAACACAAGATTCTCGTATGATCACGCTAATTACTGGAGATTGTTGAGACGATGCTCGACGCGGGCTCAATTAGAAAACTTTAAGGGCAATATAAAGGGGCTATAAATCAAGGGGGCGATGGTGCGCGTTAGGGGGAACGTATACTTCCTAAACTGATACTTCCTAGGGACCATATAGAATAATCCTAAATCCTACTTTCTACTAATATTATAAACGCGAAACTTTGTACACATGGATGTATGGATGTCTGGATGAATGTTTGACGCTTTTTCACGGAAAAACTACCGAATGGATTTTAATAAAACTTTACAATAATATAGTCTATACATCAGAATAACACATTGTCTATAAATTATAAAGATATTGTGTGAATTGTCGAAAATATAACGATAATTGTTAAGTAAGTAGGAGCAAATTCTGCCTAGTGCGAGCTATTCTTGCCGTGCGCTGCAAAAACCTTTAGTTACACGTATACAGTCTGTGAAGGAAATATTTATCTTATCATAGTTTACTATACTATATTAGATAAAAAGAATCCTAGTCTTAATTTTAATGACCAAATCCTGCTCTTAAATCAAGCCTCGCTAATAAGTATGAAAGAAATTAACTTGTCACGTGCAGATCACTAGCCACCCCTCATATTATTTCCTTTTGAAGCTTTATGTCAAATTGTACTCTTGCATTACCAAATTTGGTACTGTGAATGAGCTGCTCATATAGACGGATAATACGTATATCTAAATAAATAGTATTTATTAAAAACAAGAAGTAAAGCGTTAGCTTTAATGATGTAACAGAATTTTAAACAAAAAACGAAATTTTGCAATACAAGCAGGAAAAATTGTTGGCTGTATCAAACAAAGGAAGGAAAAACGTGTTAAAACATGACATAAACTAATTGGTTTATTCTTAAAATTCGAATTTACACTGAACAGGTAAGTTTGTAGCTCTTATCCCGCTGTAATAAGAGTTATATTTGTGTGAAAACAGAGTAATATATAGCAGAAATTATTTTGTGAAACGCATGCACAAAGCTGTTTTGATATCTGACCTTTGCATGTTTAAGGTACAGTTCACATAAAAATTAATTAATATTGAAATTAGAATATCAGTTATTTTATTTGCTACGCTTTTACATATTATCTAGTTAATCGTCCGATCATGAAATTGTAAGAGGTTCTTTTTTACAAGAAATAACAAAATGTACTTTGCTCGATAAATTTTACCGACATCGAATATCACCGCATTTATAAGGGACCACCTCTCAATTATTGTCTACCAAACAAAAAAGAAACCATCAAAATCGGCGGAGGAGTGTAACATAAATTGGTTAACAAATGATATTAATCGTCTGGCTTTTGTTGTTTTATTTTAATAATTTTATATATTAATACAACATATTATAAAAATATATACATGAGCTAGAATTGTGCAAAATTTACTTACTCACAGTAAAATAAAAAAAAGGGTAGGTACCTAAAGTTTTGGCTTCATTTATTAATATAAAAATAGAAGATATAGATATTCCTAGAATTGTTGTTGAAGTAAAACTTAATATAAAGATTTTCCTTTGAATTAGATCAAAATAATGTACAACGAAAGTGTATATCTTGAGATTTTTAAATAAGTCCGCGACGGTATATATATATCTCCTAAGTATTATAGCCCATAGTAACCGATTTATCGTTTATATGTTACAAAACATAATTCACTATGTATTTACGAGGTTATTTTAAAGAATACCATATTAATTCGTATCCATGTAAATAGATAAGTTCTACATTTAATGCGGATCAAAATTGCTATTTACCTCATATTATTAAAATGAATATCTTAGAAGTTAGACATTTAAAAATTGCGGGTAGAGCCGCTGGCCAGCGGTAAATGGGGTCTCCTTAGTGCAAGGCGCAAGGAACCTTAGCTTTCAAGTTGAACCACCAAAATATCAAACAGTGGTATTATGGAAAGTGAATATAGGGGGGTCAGGAATCCCATGTGAATAAAAAAAAACTTTGACATTATTTTAATCCATCATAAGCCTGAAGAGATTCGGAAATCAAATATTCCCATTTAGCCTTGAGGGTCTCTGATAAAGTGGCATGCAATTTGAAAATCAGGAAATGTCTCAGTTGCTTAGTCATCAGGAGCTGAGCGGAATACGTGGAGACCCGCCTACCCTGACCGGTTTGGTAGGCTCGACCATTGATACAAGTTACAAACTTATTCTTAACTCTACTAATGTTACTACAGATGAATAATAAATTATTATTAATTTTTATTCACGTATATTTATAAAAACATATGTGTGAAAATAACTATGAATTACGGATCTGGCTTGTTCTTAGTTATAACATGTCATTTTACGGCTTTTTAAACAATATTTAATATCCTCCTTCGTATATTTTTAAGTAAATATTAAGTACACAAAATTACAACTTTTGTAATATAACTTTTGGCGAAATTGCTTATTTTATTATTTTATAAAACAGTTTGTGTAATTTTTATGCAAGTCAAACGTAGTCGTCAGTGGCAATTTACAAATATGTTTTCTAACGTATTTGGAAAAAGTTGTGATATTTTCATTTCGAAACGTTTCATATATGGAAATGTCCTAATTTTATATTAGACTTTTGTAATAATTATTACTCACCGTCCGCTGCTCTTGTACCTTGGACTATCCTGTCATTGGTAAGCCTTCGAGCCCGCACCCCCGAGTGGCTTGTAACGGAATCACTAATAACAGTGGAATGATAAAATTCCTAGTGCCCTTGATATCTTTACCTCATTATATACAAAATCATTAAAAGCTAACACGATCAAGGACGATTACCTAATGTTAGTTATGTTAATAGTTTGTAATTCGAGTGTTTTTTTATATGTTACGCGATTACTCCGCTATTTATGAACCGATTTTGATAATTCTTTTTTTGTTTGGTAGAACAAACTTCAGAGATGGTTTCACATAAATTTTATCGAAATCGGCTCAGCGTTATATGAGAAATTTCCAAAATCTTAAAAGTTTATATATATATATTGTTACAGCATCGATGATGTTTTGATTTGTTCCGAAACCTCACCAGCCATTAGACCACTGCTGTTATTTGACCTACCTATATCATATATAGACAAAATACATCTACTTTCCACTGACAATTTAAAAATAAAGTATTTTTCCGCCTTCTTAAATACCAAGAAACTAAAAAGCAAGAAATAATTAGTACTTTCTTACGATAACTTAGTAGACACCTACTCATGTGTTGAAGTCGGTACCATTTGCATCAGTTAAGCGGGTAAAATCCTTTTAGCTTTGTACCGACTTCAAAGCATCACTAGGTGTCTACTAACTAATCATAAGTACTAATTACTTTTTGCTTTTTAGTTCCTTGGCGTTTTCTGTAGGTGGTTTTCTTTTTATTAAAAATATTTCATGGAAGGTGACAAACGAACCAAACTGCTATTATTGAAGTACGCTCACTGATGATGTACCTTTGGATACATTTTAACAATTCGTGAAAGAAATGTGTTTAGTCTTATGAGGGACAAAGATAGTGTTATTATAATAAAAATACCTGGAGTACCTGGGAACCTTATTTGAGGAGTTGGAGTACATATGACTTGTTATCCTTCATTGTGGAGTATCTCTATTATCCCCTAGAGTGGGTGTGGAAATAACCCAGCGGGTTCATCCATAATAACAGTAAAACACCATTCATGTAGTACTCGTTAATTCAATTGCAACTAACGACTTGCGTGACAATATGCGGTTAAAAGTTCTCGTTAAGTTAATGAATACTAGATGCTTTCAAGCAAACTGGAATTGAGTTAAAGTAGTCTGATTAAAGCGCGGAGATTGCTACCGGAACAATCGTAGATACTCTCGGCTCGACTCGGCTTTTAAATTACTTTCAATCGTTCCTGCTTAGTTGAAGATTTTAAAAATCATCATCCAATTCCCGCAGATTCGTCCAGTAATTTATTGTAATCGATAGGCCAAGTTGATCGCCTGATGACTCCTTCTGCTTCTTGGTGTTATACTGACAGACTGTAGGTATATGTGGCCACGTGGTTAGACCCTATATTTTTGAAACCCAATATGAGGCAACATTAATTGCCCATACTGTGCCATTAAGTCATACTGTGTGCAAGTTTTGGGGCAAGCAGGCATGACATAACATAGGGAGGACCCCTTAAAAGTATTATAAAAACCCTCGGGAAATGTACCTTATATGCGTATCTTTGTCTCCGGAAACGTGTATACAAGATTAAGTGGTGTTCGAATAAATGAAGATGTCAAATCGTAATAAGCATTTGAACAACAAAATTTAAAGTAAAAGTCTTTTTATCACCTTGTTACTAAAAATAGTGTGTACACTGTGGGAATACAACCACTAAGTACCATATATGATTAAGTAGTTATTTAATAGTAACAACTGGATGAAAAGAAATATATATTTCATTTCTGTTCATTTTAGGGCAGTGCAACGTTTATTCGATCCGCTTGTATTTGATATTGTTCCTCAAAGTAACATTATTTCCAACTTTAAACTTTGAACGTACGGAAAATATTTCTACCGGTTTGTACTAGAAATGCGGAGTAAAATTCGAACTCGTAGTCAAAGTGTAAGTGCTTTCATCTAGAACGGTGCTTGTTTTGCGAAGCGTTACTCTGATTAACAATTTCACCGGCATCTGAAAAAGATAAAAATATCGAATGTTTTTGTTTCAGGATAAAAAACGCCGTACAGTTTCAGCCTTAAAATTTCTCTTGCCTTATTTAAGTAACCCTAGTTTTTTACTAGATTAACAAATAATAATAATTATCGTGTTATTGTAATCAGCATAGACATATGTTACACCAAATATGCCTGTTCTGTACAACGCTATTTTAAAAGCCCGACGCAAAAAGAGGGGTGTTATAAGTTGGACGTGTCTGTCTGTCGAAACGCCGAAGCGAAAAAACATACATTGTCACGTTCCGCCTGAGCCGAACAGGCGAGCAAGAACACGGAAAAAGCGATATAGACATCATCGGCTTAAGCGTTGGGCGTCATCATGTAAAATTATTGTCCGTAAACCGAATTTAGAGACAACCTATTTTTTTTCAATTAATTTTCGGTTTTAAATGTTCAAAAATTGTTTTGCAACGCTTACGTTGCATCAAGAGATGCTAAAGTTATATAATGGTACTTGCCTTATTATAATAATAAGAGATGAATGAATTCTATATTCTTTGTTTACCAAAAAGTATATTAGAAAGTCAGTGCTGTGCTGTGCTGTCCGTTGCTTTGGAGGTGGGGCTGGGTCGGATGTATTCACTTCTGTCGAGACTCCCGGAGTTTCAATTTTTTCTTCTCGATCTCAATCGATATCTCGATTATTATGAGAAGTAAATGAAACCATATCACAATATTTGAGCGAAACCTCCAGGGCTTAATTAATTCCAGAAAGATATGTTAAGATTCGGCATAAAACGAAATTTCGCGTTTAATTAACAAAATATATTCTGTCGCTTTTTAATTTCCTTTTGTAATTATAAGAAAGATATAATTCCTTTATTTATTTCATATTTGGGAAAGGAATAATTTAACATATATAATTGGTAGAAACAGACTTTATGAGAGTTCGTGAAAATTTTAATTAGAGGTAGCGCCACAGGCTTTTTCTTTCCAAATCTCCTTGATTCGTTTAAGTTACATAATTATAAATGTTTTAATCTATACTAATATATATATTAGCTGAAGAGTTTGTTTGTTTGTTTTCTTGAACATACTAATCTCAGCAATTACTGGTCTGATATGAAAAATTCTTTCAGTGTTAGATAGCCCATATATCGAGGAAGGCTGAATACTTTCATTGCGCTAAAATTGAAACTTTTTTTACCTAATTCATGTTGATGAAGTCGGGGACACAGTTTGTCGTTAATAAAGCCAAATTCATTAATAAATTTTCAAATTTATTAACATCTCTCGAGAACTTAATATACAGAAATAACAGCGCATTACGAACTCGCTTATACGATATCTGACACGTAAGTTTATATGTAACAACGTTACTCTGTTGCAGGACTTCGACGAGAGCAGGCGTCCGGTACGGAGCACTAGGTCGACGTATACAGAAATTATTATATTATTATTTTTGAAACTTTATTATTGTTTTGTATTTTTTATTTCTTCTTAAAAATTATTAGAAATAATATTGTTTATGGCAAAAACAAATAATAATAATATTTTAAAATATATATTCAGACTGAAGCTATAAAGTACTTCACATTCTGCTCCTCACAAATAAATACATGCTCTTCTAAGTTCTACTGCAATTAAAAAGCTAAATCTGCTCATTACTCGTGCATATCCGACATTGGTTACATTTACTATGTCAAATAAGTTACTAAGTTATATGTAAAGTTTTTTGTTAAGGTAATTCACTAGTCGCACAAATTGATAGAATCCGGCTTATCCGCAAATAAATTATTTCTAAAAAACAATATATCTATTCGCATATTTGAAATATTAAATATTGCTAATTGAAAAAACGCAATCACTATCAATTTTTTCTTTTGAAGATCAGTCATAAAACGTATATACTATCTTAGTATTTAACAAACACTACAAATTTTATTCAGAACTTGATAAAAAGACCAGAGAATCTTGATATACAAGTATTTATTGTATAAATCACAGAATAAATTCACAAAGTTGCCAAAATGTATAAAGAAATAAAGAAACACGTAGAACACTTCTTAATGTCAATTTGTATTCGCAAACAAATCTGCCAGCAAATACGTCGTGCGGGCTGCTCTCTAATGATTGTTTACGCGACCGGGGCTGGGGGCAGCACCCGTTAATGCAATATTAATGCAATTCATTAAACCTGCAATTCAAAGGCCCTTTGTGTACTGCGATAAATTTATTTTGCACTTTATTCAATTTTAGAAACATTGGGGTCGATGGATGGACGCGATTTGTGGAGGTATTTTGACGGTAAATACGGAACGATGCAAGTTAACAAGCTATGGGTATTTGGGGCTTTTACTTAAGATGATTTTAAGTTGATGTTCATTTATTTATTATTATTGTTATATAATGAAATATAAGATCCAAAGGATGAAATAATATTTCAAGATAAAAAACTATCTGGATAATCAGAGTAACGTCGGGGGTCTCGTCATATTGCAACTGTCAGATTTGGTTTTAAAGATTGATTAAAATTATTCTTTTTTTTTTAATATCATCTAAAAATAAACAAGAGGACTGTTCGTCTCGAAGTTAAATAAGAGAAGACGTAAGCCAAATGAATCAAAATATAAGCGCGATATAAAACATGTCGCGACTGTTAAAACGACTTCCACTTGACGCGAACCTTTATTCTGGAAGCACCATTAAAAATGTTAATAGCATAACACTAGTTGGGATTGCCGCTACTAATTATTTCAGCAATTATGTAATACTCCTTTTTTAAAATATACAAGGCAGGCGGTTCATTGGAGTGATTAGCTTCGCCCATGGACAAGCGCAATACCAGGGGGATTGCAGATGCGTTGTCAGCCTTTAAAAAATGAATATGCTCTTTTATTGAAGGTCCCTAAAGTCGTATCAACTTTTATGAAATCTATTCAATTCAATTTTGAATTCACTTTTATACGTTTTCAATTGGAGCAGCTACGCAGTCACTTTAGCAGTAAAATGTATTAAATTGTTCTTGCGTGCTTCTAAACCATCGATGTTGCGCAATTCTTACTACTTGATTTTATTTTATCCCTTGTGGGTCTGTTATGATGCATACAATACAGTTTTTGTTGGCCTAGCACGAACAATTTCATCCTAAACACAGTCGACACTTCGATTCGAACGGCTCGAAATGCTTCGTGTTAGGTCCTCAGTTAATTCGCCGTTTAATTGTTAAATTACTGAACTCAATTTGATACGTTATAAAATTTTATGTTTTCTCATAATTAGTATATCGCACGTTCATTACAATAAAATGTTAATTGACAAGATCTAGTATGGTTCTCTGAAGTATTATTAACTGACCGATCGGAAAATCAAATTTTAAATTATGCTATTTTTAGTATCATCTCTTTTATTATACGAGATGGGTAAGTTATATTTTAGTTTTAATACTAAATAAAAGTACAAGAAGATAGATAGATAAGAATTTATAACCGGTATCGTCATTTTTATTAGCAGCTGTGCCGCTGAAATGATAGCCAAGTTTTGTGCTGTTTCTATAAAGCTTGATATTTGCTGAGAAGGGTTTTAAGATATTTAATGACTTTTGACTACACTTGAATATAGTCATAGTCGTAGAAAAGTGTCGGTTTTGATAAGTGTTTGTAGTAAAATGACTTTCTAGAAAAGTGTATGATTATTATGTAGTATTTGACTGGCCCGTTGGCGCAGTGGGCAGTGACCTTGCCTTCTGCTCCGGGGTCGTGGGTTCGAATCCCACCTCGAGTCGGGGTGTATTATCCATATGTATGTATTTATATATTTACAAGAAATATATGTATGAAAATGTATCGCTCGTATTTACCAGGCATACTAAAGGGTTGCAAAATCTATACTTATATATAAAGATGAAGAGTTTGATTGTTTGCTGGAACGCGCTAATATCAGGGACTACATTTCCGATTGGAAAAATCCTTTCAGTGTTAGATAGCCCATTTATCGAGGAAGGCTATATATCACCACGTTAAAATTTAATCTATGTTTTTACCTAATTTTACGAGGTTGAAATCGCAGGCAGAGCTAGTAATAGTATAGTTTCTTTAATCACTTATAAATGCTGGCCCTAAAAAATACAAATTTGCACCAGGACAACACGGAAGCAACCAGTGGTTATGGCTCCAGAAGAAGAACTTCCTCACGCAGCTGTTTCGCGGTTGTACATATTTTGTCAAATGTCTCAAACTTTTTGAATGTATCTCATCATTATACAAATATATTCTACTTCTTCCTCTTCCTAGCTTTATCCAGGTCTAGTAGTAGAGTAAAGATCAAGCAAGGCAATCTTACAACTCTATGATTAGACTAACATAACGAAAGACCAAAACATGTTTCAAGCTATCAAAGAATTATTCTTTCAAATCAAATATCTTTATTGCGAATTTGGGTTTTTCTTACATAATAGTCCTATAGCTAAAAGGTACAACCAAATTTTTTTTTTTTTTTTTTTTTTTTTATTGGGTTTTCCAACAGCTTAATACATTTAAAACATAGGCCAATAAATCAATTTGATCGAAGCCATCATTGGAATTACAACAATGTTATACAAAAAATTATAAACGTCATAGTACTAAACGGTACTATTCGACAAAGTTAACTATTTTGTAAATTTATTTCTTAACTAAGTAGATTTGTTACAATTTTAAATGTATGAATAAGTATTAAATTGGATGAATTTGTCCATCATTTAAAGGAGACATTGAATGAATGAAATAATTCCATCCCGTACGGCAATAGTCTAAGTTCATTAGCTCCCGTTCCCAGATATTCAATACCTCGCCCACCCTTTGTTTCACCACCTTCATCCATTCCCTCGATTAATGGCTTTTTAACTGCAAACTAATGATCCTTCCCCGCAACTCGCACCTACAGAATAGGCAAGGGAACCTTGAGTCTGGCGCCTTAGACCGCTCGGCCATCCTGACACGTGAATGGAATGTTAAAATTATTAGTATAAATATCGCATTATTTCTAAAAAAATATTATAACATAAACAAAATGTATATTCATATTTTTCTAATCATTAATAGCAAATATCAAATCGAATAAACATATAAATGGGCATGGGTATTCCAAGAGTGTATACGCGATACTATTTCTTTTTATGGTCGGTATTAAATTGTATAGTTTTTTAATCGAAAAAATTCATAACTATAATTGAAACTTTAAAATATCAAAATTCGTAATCTTATTTTTTACTATCTGTCTTCGTCCACAGACACAACACTCATAAACTAACAATAAAATAATTTTAATACTGGAACTGATTTGTTTTGCAAAAAAAAAACGTGTAAAAGTTATGGAGAGAGAGAGACCACCTGCCACAAGTAACTTATAAGGTTGGTCTCGATTTCTGTTCAAAGTTTATAAATATGGAATACACAATTTGTAATTTAATTAACTTAATTTTTAATATTGAGATTTCTGAATGAGATTGAATATATAGTGGAGTAAGGATAATGTTTGTTTTTAATTTCATACTTACACTAACATGGATAAAGTTTAAAACATATTCAAATTAAACACTTAGTAGGCATGTCATTTTAAATGTACAAAAGCCACCACAAAATAATAATGTTATAGTAATGATATATAATTTTTGTTTAAACATAAGGATTTGTTGACTAACGGATAGGATTTCTAATTCAAAATGTTATTTTTTGCTATTAATATTTGTTATTGAACTACAGCTTACTATAATTCTGACTTTATGGCGCATTACTATTGTTTTTTCTTTACGGATTCATCTTCGTCTAGACAAAATCCCAACTAAAATTTCAGTCGCATTTCTGACTGTCGATTCGACTTAACCAACAAATAAATAGACCAAAAACTTAACGGAGTTTTTGGTACGGCCAAAATTAAAAGTTCGTTTATAGAGATCACAATACAAATTGTTATTTTTATTTGCAATGTTGCAATATATGCAATAAGCACAGCCATGAGGTTTGAGCCGGCTAACGCTAAATTTTTTCATCACGAGGTAAATATAAATTATTGTATAATCCTATGAATTCAACACAAAATTCTTTAAAATGGAGTCTTGAAAACTTTTTAAAGTCATATCTCGGTTGGGCTGATCTTTTATTTTAAGGTACAAACAAGGTTAAAATTGCCCTATATTTTGAGTGTATTTTTTTTTTGTAATCAAAAATATCGCTCTTAAATCTCTATTTCTTGTAAAGTACTACCAAATTGTAAAAAAATCAGTTGGGTTGAATATTATGCTTATATCAAATTTTTAGATTTGCATGACAACATTGTATGAGACAATAAGATTATTGCATATTATATTTTTCATCTTATTAATTACATTTTTAAATATATCGCACGCTTAGTCACAAACTGACCGATTCAGTTTTAGGTCTAAAATGAGTTAATAATACAGGCAGCTTCGTTTCATCGTTCTTTATATGCCAATCTAAGAATTATTTCAATATCTCCACCCAATACTGACATACAGTTATTTTTGCCTTTTTAACAAAAAACTTATTTTGGTTTAAAAGACAAAGAAATAATAAAATATCATTTAATTTCCATTAATCACTTCATTAACTATTATTAAACTACATAGTTTGTTACCTAAATGCCGTTTTTATCGAATTATATGCAGAATAAATAACAGAACGTCTTTTGCGATTAGGTATCTGTTACCTATAATACAGACATTAAGTTGTCTACCTTAGGAACAGATGTCAGTGTGTCATATAGTCTTGTACATATTTTATTCATTTTAAAGACTAGATAGATAGATTTTATTGCAGATATTACAATAGAGATAAAACTTTAATGAAAGGTAGCGTGAATTCGCAACAATCGCAGCATCAAATAATTGCTCGTATAAGTAGAATTCTTAATAAAATTTGGCATCTTTTTTCATTAAGCAATATATCTTTTTTTAGCTGACTTGTAGAAGTGACAAATCGCGTGGCATTTAAGTCTGTCATGGCGGCATAACTAATTAGATTGCTATGACAGATATAGCGGCGCGAACAAAATACGAGAGTTCCGTTTCATATGGATCCCTTACTTTTTTGAAAATATTCTGTGGCCTATGTTCATTACGGCTAATGTAGGATACAACGGTGAAAGAGTTTTTCAATTCGGTCAAGTAGTTTTAGACCATATTTAATGCAAACAAAATCAGATCCTCTTTATAATATTAGTATAGATTTAAAAGAAGCAGACGTTTAAAATTTCTGTCGTCGGAGAAAAATAATTGACATTTAAATTCTGGTTACTAAGGTATCACAAAAGGGTGGTTTGCGTGTCGTAGCCAAAAGCGGTTCTGAAATTATATCTACCGTGCCGTATATATTCTACTAATCATGTAGAATGGCTTCGGGTATGATATACAGTTTGTGCGTAGTTGTAAAACATTTAAGATTATTTTATGATTGTAACCGGTAATATTTTAATTCCGGTATTCACGTATCATAGTATTATTTTTTAACTTCGTGTATACCAATATTTGTTCACAGACCTCGTACCCCAATTATGGAATTCAGGCGCCTGCAGTCACTCAAGAACTAGTACAAGTCGCTTATTTTCAACAAGATGGCTTGAATAGTGGATACCAGAAGCTTAATTTGGAAAAACAATGGCAGGAACAAGCAATAGTATCATACCCGGGAAACCTGGAAATTCCGAGTCCTGCATATCATGATACTTCCAACTCCTCTAAAGAACGTAATTCTAGGTCGTATTCAGACGATAGAAAAAATGATAATTCCCCTTCTCGACGATCGTATCATCGCTTTGATGACAGACCAGAACGATCACGTGGAAGGGAACGCGAGCGATACGAACGTAGAACGTCACCGGGTAATAAAAGAGGTCGAGAAGACCTCGATGACAGGTCAAGACGTCATTCGTCTCCAAGAAGACGTAATTTTGAAGATACGTATCGCTTTTCTAATCGCGAAAACAAACGCTACGATGATGATGATGGTGACAGGAAACGTACTTCTCGATTGGACCGATCACCGCCCCGTGATCGTGAATTTCGTGGTCGTGGTAATCGTGATAGAATGTCTGATCAACGTGAATTGCATCGTCAATCTGAAAATGTTGATCGATATCGTGATTATCACAAAAGTGGTCGGAGTTTTGAAAGAGACGAAGGCAATCGCGGTTATAAAGAACGCGATTCGAATTGGGAACCTCCAAATCGTTACGAAAATGTTGATGATCATAATAAACAGCCACGCGCGTGTGATCAAAACAAAGAACCGTACGGATATGGTCATGGCGATGTTGCCACTAAAGTACCATACCAGGAACCGGAGCAAATTCAAAACATTAATAGAACTTATAGCAATAATCCTGGCAACTCTACCTTCAGTAAACCTAATAAGAGGTTTGACGATAAGCCTTCGACTAATAAAGACGCCCTTCCCCAGAGTAAGGAAAGTTTCTCAGAGCCATTGTCCAAGCGTCCGAGGTTGAATCAGGACCAACCTTTTCCGTCTTTTGATAATCAACATAAACAAAATCAGCCTCAGACTTTTGAAGAAATCGTGAAGACTCAACCAAATACCCCTTTACGTAGATTGCTAACACGACACTCGTCCTGGCGCGCTCAGACCGCGGCTCGAGTGGCAAAGGATGTAATTAATAATTCAAATGCAACAGGCATCGAAAATTATCCTGTTGTGTATAAAAAATTGAAAGAATGCATCGCTTCTCGTATCGATGTTATCTTGGGCGATGACCTCGTAAGCACCTTGCCTGAAATGGCACAATGCTATCGTTCGAGATTTAATGTCAGAAATGACCCGATTTTGTTCAGAGCAGTTATGGAAAAGATAGAACGTGATCAGAAAGAAGCGGAAATGAATTCAGGTATGTAGATCTGATGATTACGTTAAAAATATACACAAAAAGATTTCCATCTAGCTGGATCCTGTTATGATCTACCAACGACACAGTTGTCCGCTAAGTGTGTCACGATGTATACACGATGTGGGAAAAAGGTCAATTGTTGATGGTGTGTCATAATAGTAGTATATTGTTTTGGGGGCGCAGAAAATACCAATTACCGCACGAGTATTTAAAAATGCGAGTTAGGCTTGCATAAAAAAATGCAAGGAAATAAATCAAAATTCTGTATTCACAATTTAATTAATGTTAAAACTTATATTTGTCCTATTAGGGCAATTGTTAAAAGATATTTTACGTGTGTTCGGTTTTTATGAGGCAAAGGTAACACACCTCTACATCCCATCATTATTGTCAGCCCTTGATAACCTGTTGCTGGGCATAGGTCTCCCGCCACTCTCCTCACGTCATCCACCCATCGAGCCATGGTCGACCAGGATTTTCTCAACATAGTAATAAATAAAATAAAAAAACATTTTTTTTTTGTCGCATTGAATGAAACAAAACATTCCCAATTTAAGATGTTTACTACTTCGTTACACCATTAGCATTTCTGCATTAATGCAGCGCTGGCGATATTTGTTTAAATTTTATTATTACGTTATTTTGGTAGAAAAATATAAATATTGTGCTCTACACACTCGAATTTTTTTGTTATAATCTCTGAAGTTTAGCTCTCTAAAATTCAATTCGCTTCTTTTATCTAAAGTGTGAACGATACCCAATGAACATTATTTCAGTATGTGTCCTTTTAAAATAGGTCTAGCTGTGCCCGCGACTACATCCACGTAAAATTAGCTTTAAAAAATTAGATTCAACTTCAGCTTGTTGATATTATAGCCTATAGCCTTCCTCGACAAATGGCCTTTCTAACACTGAAAGTGTTTTTCAAATCATTCCTGTAGTTACTGAGATTAGCGCCTTGTAGCAAACAAACTCTTCAGTTTTATATAGTAGTATAGAGTATTATGAATACCTAAAGAAACAGAAAAAGGAGAGCGGAAATTTTGAAATAATCTGCTCGGAAAATGTTTTATCTCAAAGAATCTTATTAGGTGATCGCTTGCTGGAATATGATATAACAACAATCCTTTTACCAGTCCATTTACGAGTAAGGTACTCGTTCCCATCGGTCTTACGTCCTAATTACCAAAGTAATGGAAGACCTGAACAAGTGCCGCGGTTGCAGGAACCACATATTTGAGGCATATTGTTGGGAATAAATCCTTCACTGTAATTCTATAAAGTAAATGTTATCGAGTAAAAACTAAAATTTTATGACTCGGCAATTACGTTAGTTGAGGTCAAGTAAATTGTGTATGAGTCCTGAGTAATGGTAAACTGACCCTATTAGCTCGTTTAATTCCTCGTATCCTACCACTGCGCTGATATCGCCGAGGGACGAATAAATGCTGTTATCAGCATTTAGGGTATCAGCTATATGCTGCTCATGAAAAAGGCACGACGAGGCCTTTCATTATGAAAATTTTGAGAATTTTTGATTCTTAACCGTCGTATGTAAGCCCCTCGATGATTTTATTAAGACTGCTTTACGACATCACGTTTAGAGCTTAACGTGCTCGAATAAAGGTTGTCAATGATGGGAAAGGTAATTGAGTCCACTCTCAGGAGTTGTGACCTTTTCTTCTAGATAATTTCACGAAATGTGTACTCAAGTGAAGCAGAGCTTGGATTATAATCCAAATCTGGGTATACTTAGACTGGGGTATTCGTCAGCATAATACATCAAGAACACGATTTGTTACATATCGGGGCCTCAGTTATCAAACAGCTTCAGCTCGCCTGTAACAGATACAGGATTTCGGAATCTTGTTTGTTTGGATAAAATTACTTAGTTCTTGTAACTATTCTAATTACCAACTTCATCTAAATTATAAAGATCTTTGCAAGTAAAATTTAACGGGCCTGCTAGTTTTCAGTTCTGTCTTTATTATATATAATAAAGAAATCTTATAATGCTGTTATATTAACTGTTTTATCTAATCGAATCGGGGATGTTATAATTTTGTTAGTAATTTCTTGAATAATAAATGATGGAAGTTGACATGATATTTTTTATTTAGATTTTATAACTGATGATTTAGCAATAAAATTTATTGGTATTATAATTATTATAGCAGGAATAACAAAAAGTGCTCAAATTCCTTTTAGTTCTTGATTACCTGCTGCTGTAGCAGCAGGGGTAGCGCGGCGCGGGTCGTTGACTTGTTTTGCGCGTCAACATTTTGTTGACGATTGCTTCCCAATGTTCACGAAACATTGTGCGCTCAAGAATGGGATGTGGATGGTAATATCTGTAACCTCTTATTTTCGAGAAGAATGATTTTGTGATTTTATTTAGGACAAAAAATGTAGACTTATCACAAAGTTTCCGGTACGATGTCTTTTACATCCTGTATACTTCTTATATAACATACAAATATATATGTTATATATCTATTTTAATTTACAAATGTGACCTGGTCAAAATATATACCATCATGTCAACATCCTCTACATTTAAATTATATTTAAAATCAGAGTTTTCATTATTACCGTTCTTCTGTTATCTATACAAATATATAGAGCTGAAAAGTTTGTTTCTTTGATTGAACGCGCTAACCTCAGGAACTACTGTCTGATTTGAAAAATTCTTTCAGTGTTAGACAGCCCATTTATCGAGGAAGACTTATATCAACATGCTAAAATTTTTCAAGTAATTTTATAAAAGAAGTCGCAAGCACAGCTAGTTCCTTGATATATCGTCAGCTTAAAACAATGATGGACTTTGTTGAATTTGATGGAATGTTGGAATTTTTATCTATTGCCAGCTCCGATGCAATCGAGCCGAAGCTGAATGATCATTTCAATGATCATGTAATGTGGACTTTGTGTAGCCGCGCAAAGTATTGTCGGAGCCCCTCTATATAAGTGTGTCATGACACGCTTTTGGCCATTTTTAGTAAGTCTTTACATACTGTACAGTGGGACATTGCTGAAAAAAAATATATTAAAGATTTTAAACGAAGGTCTAATAACATATTGATCTACTTATAACGAGTACGTACTACGATAATTAATTTTCGAAATATCGACAATTCAAAATTAATTATCGTGGTACGTACTTGTTATAATCTAGATCATTAATCTATAAAATATATTTATTTTCTATAAAACTAACTACGTCGTAAGACATAGCCTAAAAAACTTTTTTTGGCTTAAAATAGCAGTTATTTATAGCTTACACTTACAATATCGAAATAATAGGCCCAGCTATAGAAAACCTCAATTTCTGTTCGTTTCACACATTTCAATACATTGAAAGAAAGTGCAATTTTAATACGGCAGCCTAAATAGAAACCTAGGAGATATCGGATCGTTATCTACCCTGTTCGCCCCTACGTCCCTTTTCTGAAGCACGTTGACGTAAATGAGGCTCTGAGTATTCTCCGTGGAAATCTTTAATGGGTCTTTTATGATAGCAACCGATGTGACTACCTGAATTCGGCCTATGTTTTATCTAAATGGCTTTTTAGGTGCCCTTCTAAAGACACTCGGCATCGTTATTTTTTCGATTATTTTTATGGTACTATTATGTAGAAGCGGCTTAAATTTACATGGTAACCAAATACTAAATATATTATTCATAAATAGGACTTACAAACTTTTTATGGTGAAAAATTTTTTTTTATAATAAGCAATGAATTGACATTCAACATGATAGAAAAGAATGGGGTGTCTCCCTTGACAATATTGTAAATACGGTATAAGATAATAATGTCCCCGACTTTCAAAAGAGGTTTTATTTGGAAAATTTGTTTTTATATTTTATATTAACTGATTTGTGATATTCTTTTTATTTAATTTGAATAATTGAGTTATTTATATACTTTATAGTCCTAAATATAGAATAAAATACAGTTAACTTTTCTGTACACAGCAAAGAAAAAAAACATGTCACAGATGAAAAAATAAAAAGTACCAACCCTGGTATTTAACCGGGATAACGATAGGAAGAAGAAGAATACGTAGCATTTGAAAGATCTGTCTGAGGTTTCTACCTACCTATCTTTCTTAAAGAGTGCACTTTCTAATGCACCACTAACAAAAGCGTTTATTTCAGTCCTTTAAATATGTAGTAAATTTAATGATTCAGCGGAAATTGTTAATTAGAAAGAAACTCATACAATTCTTTGTTTTAAATCCCGATAATCAATCATTCTAATTAGAGAGCGACCGCGTACAGCTGGTCGCATCAAATGGACATAAAAATTTTACTTTTACGATTAAACGTTGCAGCCAACGCGGAAATAAAAACGTCGGTATAGGTAAATTTATTTAGGTTACGACAAAACCTATGGTGAACTACCAAAAGAGGAAAAAAATAAAATATCTCATAGATATAAAGCTTTAGATAACCTTAGAACTTATTTCATAGACAAAAATGAAATATGATTGTTTAAATATTTTAAGCAGAACTTATACCTTAATTAAATTTAGATGCTTTTTTTTTTAATATTAATTTTATGCCTTTATTTGGTTTCTTTCCAAAATATTAATATTTAACTTTTGGTCCCCTTACACCTCAATAATATATTTCTTCATTATAAATAGAAAAAATATTAACTAATCTGATGTTATAAATGAAAATAAGTTGATTGCAAATTATTTCTACCCTACTTTATGGATATATGTATAGTTACAACTACATCCATCTATCACCCGGTCGCGGTATGAATTGCTTAACCTAACGATCGACTCAAGTACCGTGTAGTAATTAGGCCATGATCTCTAAAGACGAAAGAAAGCATTAAAATGTCCGTCTATGATTTTTATATAACAATATTAAAATTATTTTTAATTTCGGATTTCTTTAGTGTGTCTTAATTAAAATTTATTGACTCGGTAATTAGGCAAAATTTGATTAATGGATTTTTTTATAGGCGTGATAAAAATATCTAAGATGAAAAAATCCTGCATTGCGGTTGCCCTTCGTCCTTAGCGCATCCTAAGGTCGCATTCAGGGGTATCTAATCCTAGTTTAAAATAAAATTTTTTAACAAGACAATTTTTGGCAATAGTTATTCCAGTGAAGCCCACACCTGATCCTAATTCGAGTATAGTCTTGTTTGTAAATATTGGTTTATTACACAATGCCCAATCAGATAATATAAGAGCAGCCTAAAATAAGAGAAAAAAGGTTTATGTAAATTGAATATTTATAAAAATTCATAATATATATGTAATTCAACTTTGAATTTGTTCTTACTGATAATAATCTACTTATCAAACAATAACTTTTATACGCTAAATCATCGGTTGGCAACTGTGATTTAGTATAATTTAAATAAACTAATAGAAAATGTACTTAACTTAAGGAATTGAATATTGCTTATAATGTCTACCAACATATATGAAGATAAGAAAAGGTCGGTGTTTTATTGCCCCGTCAATATAACTCAGTCAAGGCACCGATCCCCAACAATATCGACAGAGCCGAATTAAGAAGGTGTATGGGCTCCCAAGTTTTTATAAGTCTCTTAAAGCGGATGAAGTTGCGGGATACAGTTTTGGGCCTGGGAGTCGTTGTCTATGGGCGTTGGTAATCACTTTCAATTAGTTAAACCTTCCTATTTACTTCATCTTCTACCTAGCGTTATCCCGGTCTATTGCTAGGATCATCTTAAATTGGAGATGATATGGCTGTGGGCCGATTTAAGATAACCATCCTACCATCTGACGTCATCCCCGAAGTCCCCACAATCTCTACATTCTCACAAATAATATCACTCAGTGACATTAATCGGGACCCATTGTTGTGTGTGCCTTCTGAAACACAGAGAAGGTTGGTTATTTAAAAACTAGTGTTATCATGGGGCACCCATCCAACACTTGGCTGCATTAAGAATTGCTTAACCTAGCAATCGACTCAAATTCCGGCTATTGACTAAGCTACGACCTTCTCATTTACTATGAAAAACAATTCTCAAAAAAACTACCGTTATGGTTTAGTCAACCCATCTGCGCAGTTTTCCCAAAAGACCCAGGCTTGATTCCTGTTGCAAGGATTCCTCAACATTTGCTACAATAGAATTTATTCCCTACCCGGTTCCGAATCCGAAAGAATCTGAATTGTAAACAAGGAAAATGGGAAGTGGAAAACATGTTTTCGCTTTCCAAAGCGAAGGTAATAAGAGGCGAGTCTATAAAGACACCGGGAGTCGGACTGCAACTAAATCGAATTTCGTTTGTCTTTTGTCCCGAGCGTACGAGTGGGCACACTCTAAGCAGGACTTAATACAATTCTATAATACTTTTATTAAATCTACTTTAATATAGGAAACCTGAATGATTCAACAGTACAAAGACGAGAAGGGAAAATAAATTTATCTTATATATTAATACGTGAAGCGAAAACTTTAAGTACTGTTTCACGAAAGTTCCGCGAACGGAGGAGTATGAAATTTCGCACAATTGTATTCCATATTAGAGTAACATGTGCGAATGCCAATATATTTTTGTAATAAACAATAATAATATTTTAAAATTATTAAAATAAGACCTCAACATCGGAAAATCAGTGTAATGCTGTGTATTGGTGGGATATTCGGTGGTGCAGCTTTCGGGTTGCAGCATTGCACCGATTTTCCCTCGTATTCTTGCAGAGTTGTTTAGTATTTCATGCATGTCATGGATTTCCGCAAAATAGAGCCTGATTCTATCGGTTAACTACCTCTCCGTCGAATATCATCTTTATACGTCACGCGGCTTTCGAGATTCCATGTTAGGTGACCCTTCGCTTATATATATATTACTTTAATAATATATATTCATATTTAATGAGAAAATTATTAACTATACGATGAGGGTTGAGTTTAATATCTTTCCACAAGCAAAAACAATTTGATCACAAATTTTTATTTCACTTGTTGCCACTTTGAGGTTTATCACAAGACTGACTCGACTGAAAATGACGCAAATGGAGGGGAATGAAGGAAGGGATGACTGGTTTGATATGGCACTAATAACAAAATCATTTATTGTTGACCGATTTTGATTGGACTTTTACTCTCGTATCTGCCAGGGGATTTCATAAGAAATAAGGCTACTTTAGTAAAATACTAGGATTCTTTGCAAGATAATTAATTGTCGCAAAATTTCGCAGCCTTTGATTTTAACGCAAAGTCGCGGTTTATAACTTGTTTATATATAAAGATAAACGTATATAGAAAACATCAGACAATCCTTGCCTTCCACTGTCCCGTTGTTGCCTCAGAAAGCTCCCTTAAGCTTTTATAAGTCCCAACAGTGTTGTTTGGAAACTTTGCTCAGGCTCAGCTAAAGCAGAGTTGAAATCTTTAATCTGTTTCGAGTGTATTTATTCTCCATTTGGTGTGTGTTTGTTGACCAGTCAATTTTGAAGATGAAATTTTTTTAATGAAAGATTCAAAGTCAATAAAATGAAAAGTCTTCACTTATAGCAATATTTAATAACAAATAATCTTTTCGATTTATTTAATATAATTTAATTAATACTTAGTCATTATAACTAGAGATCGTTGTTTGGTCAAGATTCGCCCAAAAACCTTT
>JANCMC010033613.1:6135011-6151944 GCA_024363005.1 Charaxes varanes
ATTTAATATAATTTAATTAATACTTAGTCATTATAACTAGAGATCGTTGTTTGGTCAAGATTCGCCCAAAAACCTTTAGATTTGCATACTATGTGCTTAAAACTATATTGAAATTTCTTTGTACAGAGACATTGGCACATTTGGCAATCAATAAACATGCGGTCGTCATGACTACGCTCAATCACAATCTTATGGTCAAATGTATACATGTGTGTATAAATCGTTTTGTACCTGTGTTCGTTAGGTTTCTTGCGTACGTACGTAATTTAATGCATCAAAAATGCATATTTTATAAAACTACTAGCATTGGCACGACATTCTCTATATAATTTATAATTATGCCAAATTTCATACTCCCCCGTATACGCAATTTTTGTAAATAGGTACCTAAATCTTCGTATTAATATATAAGATATATATTACTCATCAATTGACGGGTAAGCTATTTTGAACTGTTTTTTAATAATTATTCTCCGACTACTAAATTAAAAATATTTTGGGAGTAAGGAATTAAAAGTTTTTACCTATAATATAAATTTTTATAGATAGAGACACTTTCATTTCCTTACTCTATGTACTTATAATTCAAATTACTATAGCAATGTGTTGATGTTCAAGATATTTAGGGTATGAAGGTAATATCGGATGTCCTGAAGACATATTTTATGAGGTTGACCCAATAGGGGTTGACCGAAAACAGAGGGTCGCAGGCCCTTGTAATAGAGTATGGCATAACCCTAGTTTACACGTAATAAATAATATAAAAACTGAAAAACTTTTCAACAAAGATTCCTTTTTCAAAATAAATATGCTTTTTTTCTTTTTCGTATATTACAAACAAGCTATTTCTAGACCTCCTTAAACAGGCCTTATCGAAAAATCCATTTGCAGATGTTTAGTAACTGAAAAGTACCTTGGTAAATTTGTATAATTTAATTTAATATTCTAAATAAAAAAATATATAAAATTTAATATAAAATACCTAGTCCTTGATAAATTTCCTCTCTGTATATACCGCGGTTTAAGAGATTTCGTTAAAGGTGACCTTTTTTCTTTTATATATAATATGATAATGATTTTGGTTAAGGATTGACCTAATTTTAGGCGAACGAAATCGCGGGCAATGCTAGTTGTACATAAGGTAGTCAGTCAGTCAAATGTTTATTTGAAGTATTCTGAAATTCCGCATTTTTTAGTATTTTTAAATAATCTTTTGACTTTTCTTTTAAGTCTTCCCGAAATAAGGGAAATAAAACAAAACAAACACAATACATAATGGATCAGCAGTTTCGTTTTTTTTTGTATACATTTAATAACGTCTTATTTATATACATAAATATTTAGTTCTAATATTTACCTGCTCAAAATGGAATTTACATTCCTGAAATTATGATTTCCCATGAACATGTATCTGTTTTTATAAAATGAACCAGTCTCGATTGATAATTAAAATAGTAATTAATTTAAGTCCGATTTCGGATGTAAATTATCTATATGGTATCTAAAAACGAATTCATTCTAAGCGGTTGCCAGATATAGCTTTGTTTGTATGATCATTTCAATGATCGCGTAGTGTGGCCGGGGACTTAGTGTAACTGTACAAGGTTTTGCAGTACTTTGTGAACTTCAAGGACAAAAATGTACAAACACTTTGAACTATGTCTGGCTTCGGTATAACAATTGGAATTGAAAATATATTTTTGCAAGCTGTGAAAAAGGCATGTGTATTTGTTTGCCCTATAAAAAGAGCTTCAACCCTTTCTACTATCCCCATTATCCCATAAACAGTTTAAACTACCCTCGTTAAGCTTAGTAGGAGGGGGAAAAGGGAATATTAGACATACCTAAAAAGTATTCCTAATATTCTTTAAAAAAAAAAAGGTAGATTGGACTTTGGAGTCACAGGCTACTTTTGTCCAGAAGATGAAACTTGAAAGGAGTGAATTTTTGTATCAAAGTCGATAAAATAACGCGACCTAAGTCACGGGTCGAAATTAGTGGTTTTATAAATATGTATGAATAATTTGAGCAAGATTTTTCACTAATACGGACGGTGGTTGACGAATAGAAATAGAAAGGGAACAATTTGAAACATATTATGTCTAATTTTAAATGCGCAAAGGTTCTTGTAACATATGAGACTTGCATTTTATTTAGACAGGTCTCAGATGGCACATAGACCAATGTCACTGAGTGATATTAGGCGTGAGATTGTGGAGGTTCCATATTTATGTGTTATTTGGCCGAAGTTGAGAGATATGGTAGTTTTTATTTTCATTTAGCAAAATATCAAGTGAAAGTCGCGAGTAACAGCTAGATAGAGATATTTTTTTTTATAGAAATCTTAACTCTGAGATTAACAAGAATTACGTTAATTACGATAAATTATTTAAAGTATTCGTAACGTTCTTTATAACAAATGTTTCTAAGCACTTTAGATGAATGCATGAATAAATAAAACAAAACTCTCCGCTTAAATCGCACAGTTATGCAAAGTAATTTAATCTCTGGCTGCAGACGAAGTTCTAATTGAGAGAAATAGAGAAATGGGGTTATGCACAAAAAAATTAAGAAGCGTCGAAATGGGGTTAAGTTATTGAATAAAAGGCGAAAATAGTCAATAGAGAGCATAAGATTCAAAACTCATTAGAAACTTTGAATAAAATTAAACATTGCCGATAAATGCCGGATTTCATATTATACATTATGAAAGTTTTCGAAAACTAAGGACAAAATTCAAAAATGATCGAATAGCGGTTTTTAATACAAATAATAATAAATAAAAAATGTGTATCGGTTCAGATATAGCGTACTTACATAGTTCCTTCAATGTCGTTATAACCGGTTTCAACTGTCGTATGAAAGTTCCTGTGTAAGTTCGTTTGTGCAATATCGAAAATTTGTGCATTATTGAAATAACAGTGTGAGTTTGTACACCAAAGGAACAGGTTATTTATAACTTAAATACCTACGAGAATTATGTTTGTGCAATATTAAAAGTTTGTGCATTATTGAAATAACAGTGTGAGTTTGTATACCAAAGGAACAGGTTGTTTATAACTTAAATACCTACGAGAATTATGTTTATGCAATATTTAAAGTTTGTGCATCATTGAAATAACAGTGTGAGTTTGTATACCAAAGGAACAGGTTGTTTATAACTTAAATACCTACGAGAATTATGTTTGTGCAATATTAAAAGTTTGTGCATTATTGAAATAACAGTGTGAGTATAGAAAGCCTGTAAAGCTCAGCATAATGTCGTGTAACATAACGCTGTAACATACGACGCTGATTTTCAGCTAAGACCCAAGTGGCATATAAAGCTGAAGAGTTTGTTTGTTTTTTGTTTTAACGCGCTCATCTCAGGAACTACCGGTCCGATTTGAAAAACTCTTTCAGTGTTAGATAGCCTTATAGCCTATAGATAGCATTTATCGAGGAAGACTATATAACATCACGGTAAAATTTAATCTACTTTTTTACCTAATTTAATGCGGACGAAGTCGCAGGCACAGCTAGTAGTTAATAATATTAATCAAAGCATCTGTAATAAATTATACTTCTCATTTCAAAAATCGAAAGACCACAACGGAGTGATCCTGTAACCTTATCTCTGAAACTACTGGTCCGATTTGCAAAAATTCTTTCAGTGTTAGATAGCCCATTTATCGAGGAAGACTATACCTATATCATGACGCAAAATTGAATTTATTTTTTTAACCTAATCTTACGCGATCTAAGTCGCTGGCACAGCTATATTAAATACTAATTGTTTTTTTTAAATTATTATTCTTTATTATAATATTAAAAATTAACATTGTATTTTACATTGAATGATTAAATCATAAACTCATTTTCATTCAGCGTTTTACCGTGAATCATAGCCATCGCATTTGATTTATACAATTCAACCACGGTACTAAATCAAGAATGGTAAACAATGCCTACGAGTACATAGATAGAACGGATTCTTTTATTATTGTCACTAACAAGTAGATTCTTTTTAATAAAAATTATATATGTGGATCTGTCTATCCATCAATTAACTTTTAATCGCCCACTACTGGGAGAGAGTCCTATGGCTCCCTTTATTTCTGCCACTGTCACTATCACGCAACCCGCATCCAGCCACTTCCCGCCACTCTTCTGATGTTAACCGATCGTAAGTAAATGAATTAATAACTAAATAAAATAAACTGAAAATAATTACTCATAGGTATAAATAAATTACATTTGTCTCATGTAAGCACCAACCCGCGAAAATACAAAACAAAATATTGAATTCTAATTTAATGACCAGTTAGTCGCCTATTTTATTATATTTTCTCTTTCTTACTCTATAAAGCTTCATACAATATAGATTTTTCTCAAATTTGGTGCATTGAATCTGTCTATCTCCGTGAAGTGACCAACAGCAATCACCTATTGTGATAATATCTCTGTACAATTCCTGGTAACGTTTTCTTATTTCTTTTTTTCGTACTGCCAAAGTCTTATGAAAAAAAAACCCCAATAGTCGTTAAGGACATTAAAAATTAAAGAATCTTTTAGAATATTGTATGGAAAATGTTCTTCTTACTGCATGTCAGATATTTTGGCAATGAGATATAATTATAACTTCCCAATTTGCATTAATCATTAAGCTGACTTGTGTCCTTATTAGTTAATAAAAGTTGTTAATAAAAATCAATGAATAGTGATAGTGGGGAACTAACTGTACAAATAAAAAAATGGGAAATGTCCGAACTTAATGAATAATGTCGCGTTTTTTAAAGAATGTAAATCAGAGAATGGGAATATAAACGATATGCCTTTAGTATAGAGTTTAATTTTATATGTATTGTTATTTTTTACATGAGGTCATCGACTCCACTGTTTACTACCTCGAATTTGTAAACAATGTCATTGCTGTACTATATACATTTATGGTTTTTACAACGGACTGATACGTAGAAAGCGATTAAATATTTTATAATTGTATACGTTGGAAGTAAGGGTTTGTAATTTGGTTCTAGGCATTTTAGGTTAAAGATTTAATTAATTTGTTGACTTTTGGGAGTCTTATGGTAGAGTTCTACAATTCTGTCATCGTTCATTTCACAAATTTTTAGATAAGTAGATTGCAGACTACATTGTAAACTAGCTTAGCTTTTAAGTGGTAAATTTTGTCGCCAAATTATTAAGCAATGATAAAAAAATAATTATTATTATACATGTGACGTTCATAAGTACTTTAAAAAAGTCTATATGAATAAAAAAAATTGAGTATTGGTTTGACATTGTTACTTAATGACAGACAAGATTACATTGTAGTATATTATATAAAAAAACAATACTTAATTAAAATTAATCTATGAGAATATTACCCTCCGGTTAACGATTTAGTTAAACATTGGGTGACAAAATAAGTACGGACATGTTCGAGAACAGAAGGAAAAGTTATTTAATTTTAATTGATTATTATTCTGGTTTTACTGAAGAAGGATTCTTGAAAGACGCGACTTCTAATTGAGTTATTAAAATTTTGCTCATTATTATATTCCAGGCGTACCAATGGTCTGTACAGTCATAAGTGTCCTCATTATGGATTTTAATCCTTCCGTCTACCGATGAGTTATCGAGGATTCCAAATTCATAATTTAAGATTATTAATAATAAATGGTGGTGTTTCCAGGTGGCAGTGTCCCGCCCGCGGTCTTCGGGCGTGCACACGCCCAGCTCGGAGCCAGGCCTGGCCGCCTCCGAGCTGTGGGACAGCGACTGGGACGAGGACCCCGACGAGCTCTTCCTGTACCGACACCAGGTGAGGCAAATCGTATAACATGGTACTAAATCTATTATCAAAGAAATACATTTGTTATCTGTTATGTATATCATTTTACACACATCCGTTAAAAATGGATTTTTCGATAGGGCAAGAATAAGGAGGTCTAAGGGCACTCGCAAGTTAATTTTTTAATTTTTTCATAATTGTTTGGGAACCTGGAAGGGTATAACAATAGCAAGGTAGTCAGTCGTGTAGGGAGACAGGTGTTTCTAATATTGATTTTAAATTATTCGTCTGTTACGCGGACTTAATCAAAGGAAACAGCTAGTACCTAATATTGTCATTTTTCCTCACACGGATCGTAAAGCTAAAGCTTAACTTTTCTTATGGAAAATTTCTTCTTTTTCGAAATACACTTTACCATTAGAGTAAACTTCAGAACAAAAATACATGTCTTTAAACTGTGCAGTACATGTACGACTACGTTATATGAACGTAATGAATCACGAGGGTGATTCGCCCCCGATACTCGGTAATCACATCGTTTCGCCCTCACGATTCCACACGGTGACGAGACATCGCGTGCTGAATGTGCCACTGGATTCAAACCGCGATTTAAAGCTGCCTACAAACCGAACGTTTGTCACTATAGCTTGATATTTGCCAAGTTAATCTCATGTTTTTGCCCTCACAGTTCCCAAAGCAAAGAGACATTGCTCGCTAATAGGCACTAATATAAATCCTAATAAATTTTATAAATCAATTGAAAATACTTAAATATGTCCTTAATTTATACTTAAATATGTGCTTATTTATGCTCCAATCATCAACTACAGCTGTTTGGCCAGAGGTTACGTCAAAAAACGCCATGATAGTTTTGTCAGCGTTTTGGAAATATTTATATTTTAGGTTTATTTGATTTCAAGATATAAACTAGTTTCTGAAAAATAGTCAACTAGCCGATTGCACATCTCAATTCAGCATTTGGTGTAAGGCTGCCTTGAAACCCAACGTTTGCCAATGCGGCTAATTATGCGTTTGGTTTGAAGGCGGCCTAATTTACGCGTTGCCGTCGCGTCTCACCGCAAATAGCTGTTTATAAATACATTCGATTTGGCCCGATGAATACGCTGAAGCCGCAAATTATAGAGACAGACAGCCGTGATATATTACACGCTTTTCGTGATTACACACTAGCTGATGCACGCGGAATTGTCCACGTTTAAATTTCTTAATTTTACGGGTACAGCTATCCGTGTGTATCGAAACAACTGTGAATCCTTTACCATCTATTTCTATGCAGAAGAGCCTAGACAGAAGAAAGTAAATCAAAGTTTTAAGAGTATGAAAGTGCTTTATTCTAATACAATAATTGCGTTATTAATGTGATGGGCCGCTATTATTTATCTACTAATTTTATGAAGTTTGTCGTTGTTGGGTGGTCCAAATATAGTCTATAAATAATAGAGAGATAAATAATAATTTTAGAAGAATGTTTCAGCGTAAATCAATTTCAGCGTAAAACCTTTTTGATACAAGGTTCAATATAAAAAAATCTATCTACGCACTCCGAACTCTTAAAAGGCGCTAACAGCAAACCTAGGTTTTAGCTTAATCAGCTCTGTATATTTTACAGGGTATAGATAATTTATGTTCATCTGAAACCTTTTTTCAGGTTGTGCCACACATTTAATACTATATCCTTCTTATCATACTTCTAAAATACACGTTTCCAATCTCAGCGGCGCCTGAGCGACCCCAGCGCGAACATCACGACGTTCGTGCGCGGCGGCTGGCGCGCGCGCGAGCGCGACCACGACAAGAGCCGCTCCGAGAACGAGGGGCTGGACGCGCTGTGCGACGGGCTGGCCGAGGTGGAGGCCGGCGACCTGCGCGACGGTGAGTCCGGCAACGGCCTTATTTGACGCTTTTTTGTGGTTTAAAGATCGCACGAGCCAATTCTTAGAGATTTCAAGATGGCTTCTAAAAATTTGCTTTAGAACTTGATACAGTTACCTACTTCTGGCAAATTCCTGAGCTACACCTGTGCGTAATGGGTGGAGCGATTTATTATCATGTTACGTATATCATCTCCTCTCCCAAGTTCATATTTTCATTCAGTTTATTCCATGTAATCGCGTAATTAAAATCATGTACATAATTGCATAATATGTAGTATTAGGATGCTTCTTTTCAATACTCGTATGTGTTGTGACTCGTGACCGTGTACGTAGCGCTTTTTCGCCGTGTACATATAAATATACTCATTTGTCAAACTTCCTTGGCTCGTCTGAGAGCTTTATACATATTTTATGTCAAAACGGCGAGTTTCTTTATTTTTTCTCTTGCCAAAACATCTTTGCTTCAATTGCTTCAATTCTAAGGTACACTTTTATGCATTAATAGCGTAGCTTTTAAATTCAGTATAACATTGATTAGATTTATGTAAAATTAATTAATTTCGTCTTGATTGATAACAATTATCGTTGTTAACGTCCTAATCAGTTACATAATGTTAGTGTCGCTCTGTCTGCTATTAATAATTAACTAACACGATGTCTTTGATCTCACCGGCTTATTAATTAGTACAAGCTATTACTAGCAGCTTTGTACGTCACTTACAATAAATTATATAATTGTATTCGACGCGTAGTATAGAAGTTAGGCGTTGAACGTATTTGTTTAACATATAAAGTTAGCCCTAAAGAGACTAATGTGAAATTGATGTTCAAACAATTCTAATTTGAATCCTTTCAAAATGTCAAAGTAACAGGATTTTACGTGGGTCCTTATAAAAATAACCTTACAGGCCCTAAAGTAAAAACAGATATTACAAAATATACAATAACAGCAGAGACTTTTCCTATAGTTGAAACAAATTATATTCTGTTAAAGCTTTGATTTAATTTTGACAAGTTCTATAAATAAAACTAGACAAGGAGCGCTTTCGCATTTACAGTATTATGTTTGCATACAATTGAAGACTATATTAAAGATAAATCTGCTTGGAGTTGAGTCGCTCCAGCTTTGTACCTTATAGTTAACACACAAAAATGTAATTTAAACGTAGTTTTGTAAGAAGTTATTTTGAAAGAGTTGCTAACGAGTTTCTTGCTGATTCTTCTCGTGGCTCGACTCTTCCGAATCAGGGGTAGCTTTTAAAATATTTGACGATTCAAAAGAGCTTGAAAAATTCTACTTTAATGAAATGTCATTTGAATTTGGCTTCGGCTGGCATGTTGGCGCAGTGGGCAGTGACCCTGCCTTCTGCTCCGGAGGTATTCGAGGTAATCAAGTTGATTGAAATTAAATAAAATTTATAAGGTATTGCGTAAAATTAGGTGGATAAATTAGATTCAAGTTTAGCGTGATGATATATAGCTTACAGCCTTCCTCGATAAATGAGCTATATAATACTGAACTAATTTTCCATATCGGACCAGTAGTTCCTGAGATTATCGCCTTCAAGTCAACAAACAAACTCTTCAGCTTCAGTATTTCCGAACGGATACAACTTAGGTAACTTCAAGAACAGAGCATACTCATTTCTCGAAAGCCAGCAACGCATCTGCGAGCCCTCTGGTGTTGCAGTTGTCCATGGGCGTCGGTAGTCACTTATGTGAATACCGCCTGCTTGTTTGACCCTTGTTATATATATAAAAAAGCTTTATGTATTAATATAGAACTTGTGTGCTTTTTTTTGCTATTTATAAACACACCCTCTTCGGAATATCTTTGGTGTGTGATTCGCGTGATGTTCTAATTGCCACCAGTTGAGAGTAAACCTTTTTCTCAGATTGTGACATTTTTATTATAGTTGATAATCGATTTTCAAATAGAGGAAAAGCTTTGCAATTGTTTGTTTTTTTATAAAACATATATAATATCGTATTATTTTCTCTGCATGTGTGAATTATCCTTTTTTTATTGTGCAAACTCTTAATGCTTATTCGCAAGAGAATTTAAAAAAAGTTGCGTTAAGTCTCGGCGTCGTCATTAAGAAAATATAGCGTGTATATAGCGTTGAAAATTGAACAGTGTAAGATATCTACTACAAAATTGAGTTGTAAGATTCCACCCGAACAAACATAAGTTGCAATTTAAATGAAAGCTTTTTTAAAAAAATCGTTTCCAAAATGTATACACACGCATTAATATAGACCGATTGCACCAAAATTGATCAATTTTTTTTTTGTTGGGTTTGTTATTTTTTACGGCAAAGTTTGTCGGATACGGAACGGGAATAATGTTATAAAATAATAGAATGTACTAAATAGCAAGTAACCCAACGTTCACGCAGGACAGCATCTGCCGGACCCGCTGGCTATGAAATAAAAATAATAAAAGAAAAAACAACATGGACAAGTATATTATAATCTACTAAATAGCAAACAGAAATTAAAGCAAAGTAGTTTAGTTTCTCATGCATGTCATGGATTTCCGCAAAGTAACGCCTGATTCTATCAATTATTTTATTTCGTTGTTCTGGCTGCGTTCACAAAGTCTCTAATTCTTATATTAGGTTTTTACTCGTTGATATTTTCGTGTCAATGCTAAGAAGAAACTATTATTTACACTAAAAGATCGATAAATAATGCTCTTGTTCCTAGCTCTTGCTCAACGTTCGTCTGGTCTAAACCCACCTTTACGAACAAACCAAAACAGTTTCACAGTGTAAAATCGACTGTTTATAAACGCTGCCGTCCGTCCGTCCCTCTGTCTGCCCGTTAAGTGGTCCCCCTCCCCCTAGCATTTTGTCAACTGCCTTTCCGTTCTCTAATACTTGTTTGAAAACAACTTAATAGCTTTTAGTAGTTCGTAAAAAGATCTTTATAAATTGAGCATAATAAGAATAAAGTGACTTGAAACGCTCGGCAGGATATAATATAACACTAATTCGAAACTGTGTAGGTATGTTATATTCGAATAAAACTGTTGTGTTTTTTTTTAAATTAAATATCCATTTATTTAATAAAACAAAGTATTAAATAAGAAAGAATGGTAAATGAAATTATAATAATAACAAAAAATATAAAATACGCCATAAAATTAAAACTAATTATAATTTAAATAATTTTACAAAATGTGTAAATAATATCAACTTCTGTTAATAGAGATTTCTTTATATTGTTATTAAAACAAATATAGGTAAATGAAAATTTTCAGTATATAAGAATATTTCAGAACTATACACCAGTATTAGTCTATATTTTATGTTGTTATAACATAAATTATAAATTGCTGTTTTTTTTTTGAACTTTAGATTAGGACAATAATCTATATAATAAATGATGACATGATCTATAACATTTGAGTCTTATTTTTTTATTCCTACTGCTTATTAATAGGTCAATGGAAAACATTTTATCAGCAATCAAATATCTTGTATAACTTTGAAAAACTAACCTGTACTGATGTTTACAAAACATTATTTCCATACATAGGGAATGTTTTATTATTTGGAGACATCGAGACGCCTGCAACTAAAAATTTGTTTTGCATTCGCTTAAAAGTAAAATTCTTTTTAAATTGCTGATTTCAATTTAGTTTGCTACAACGTCGATTGAACAATCGGTAAACTTTTTATACAATAACGTTTGAATAATCACAAATGTGTTTCAACAGATAAGATAGTTTAGTTTTAATGCTGTCAATGTAATAGTTATTATGTTACATTCTCCTTCTTCTTCTGCTTCTTCCTAGCGTTATCCCGGTCAAATACCAGCGTCCGCTTACATTATAGGGGATGTGGCTGTGGGGCGAGTTAAGATAACCGATTGCCATCTGACGTCATCCTCGGAACCCCACAATCTTTACAACTTACGACGTAATTAGTGCTAGCAACGTATATGCAAATAAGATAGTAAAAATAAAAGTTTTAAGACTTCTAAAAAGACTTTTTAGTCCTGGTTATTGTCACTGAGTGATATTAGTCGTGAGATTGTAGAGATTGTATGGATTCTCGGGTTGACGTCAGACATCAGTCGGTCCTCTTAAGTCGCCCCTCAACTACATCTTCTGTAAATTCAGCGGATCTTGATACTAGACCGGGATAACGCTAAGTAGAAGAATTTCTACTAAGGTGTAGAACTGCAAAAATAAATTAGCCACATTGTGCTAGTGTTAATAGCTCAACGTATCCAACTTTCAAAGGACAACACCGCTAACTGCTACAAGCAAACTTTTCTAGTTTGTCGCGACATCTTCTCAACATTAAAGAAACGAGAAAGAAGAAAAAGACCTATTACACGGTGTGATAATATTTATGATACTGTTACTAAACTACGTTTATCGGTGAATTATATACGTGTAAACAACATTGTAGTGTCCATTTGTGATTTCTTTTTAAACTGCTCTTTTTAAAGTCCTGCAAAGTTTCCTTAAAAGTGTATATCTATTATAATACAAACGAAAACTTCTATTGGTCACTACCCAGAACATACATACGATAATTTTCAAAAATGTTATTTTATGCTTCTTAGATGCACCTGTACATATTATCTAAGCAGGTGTGTTCGATGACAGTTTTTCTATACGACATTAATTAGAAATGTGCAACGTCTAACGGACTCGCGGTTATTATAGCATATGCCGGAAACGTCGTAGCCATGCCAACGGTAATAATCATGATGAGAAGTAAACATAGACAAATGTCAACCGACTTGTTGACATTTAACTCGAAACAATTACTTGGTGAAATTTTTGCTACTCATAATTATTAATATGATCACGTGGGAAAAACTTGGAATGTCAAGTAAGGGTGTAAGGGAATTTAAATTGCAAATTAAATTCATAAGTTAACGTAAGAATTTCTAATTACTTTTTTGCTTAAAAGTCAATCTATTAGACGATTGCAGAAAAACCATGTTAGGAATGCTATTTACATGTTAATGAGAAATTCTCCTTTATGATAATGATAAAAATAAAAATAATGGATCGATACTTTAATAAATAATTAGCTGGGGAAAAAGTCTCCAACGTAAGTGCAGTGAATATGATTGACGTAAGAAAAGGTCCTAGAGGTTACCTACGGAAGCTTCGAGTTGTAGTCCATTATATTGTGACACAAGTCGTCCGACCCAATTACCGTCTGAAATTTGAGACTCGTCATCGATATCAATTTGCACAGCACTAGTGCAACCTCGCATTTTAATAGGCGTTTTGTTTACAATGCCAACTGAAGGGGACTAGCATCTGTCCGGTGCAAACGGACTTAAAACGAAACAATTAAAAAGCCACCCTACGACGATATTTATACGTTTGAAATTCGTTTGGAACTATCCCTGCTCTCTCTATTTCGACACCCGGAAACATAAGAACATAACTGCCAGTTAGAGTGAATCTTATTGCGAGTGCGTGTAGAGTCATAGTGGTTTGTCGCGTTTGTGTATATGGAAGTGTTTATGAGTACAAGGGATCAATAACTCAAATTGAGTTCCCGTCGGCTATCTTCGCTCGGGTAATGCTTTTTTTTCGTGCACACGTTTTTGTTGATTGTCGGTTAAAGATTGTGTGCTATTTGAATTTAAAATCACATTGTTCGTTAATTGTTTCGCCATTTCTCATGGTATCATTGGGTGTGCGCTTCTAGGGTTCGGTTTTCAAAGGCATCACAAATGTAACATTTAATTTTTAATCCTGAAAGAATTAGGGAATGTATGTATAATATTTTGGTTTAATGGATTCTCATATATGAGGCAACGTTGAACAAGTTTTAATTGTAGAAGAGCTGGGCGGCGTCTGTATTTTTAAAGAAAAAAGGGTATGAACATTAGGCAACTTACTGTTTCTGTTGATAATTACTTGCAATGTGTTATATAACGAAATTTAACTAAATTATTACATTTTAATGTACAAAATATTAAAATAAATAAATCCGGCTCGTACTTGTCCGTTTTACGTCTGGAAACCTTTTTGCACGATTATCAGTCCAAGATGGGGGGGGTATCATTTGAATTTCTAATCGCATTGTTTGCAAATTAATTTATCATTTCTCACGTTACTACATTGTTGCGAAGTTTATCTTCGTTTGTATGTAAATGGATGATGGAAGCTAGGGGCGTGACTGTTTCGTGGAATAAGCCACTAAGGAAAAATTTGCCGAGTCCCACGGAATAGTAAAAGAAACCTGTGTGAGAAAGGTTAACGTAAAAAATACTGGTTTAAAAAAAAACTACTAAGTTGCTCTTTGGTAACAGAGTCTGTAAGACGCGGTAATTGTAACATAATTAAATTCTATCTTTATAAGGCGATTTTTATAGAATTAAAATAGTAAACAAATATACGCCACGGATGACGGTAAGGAGCTTTCAAATAATACTATGAGTGTACTCGCTCTTGCTGACTCTACAATAAATATTTTATAACGGTGGACATATGTATATATACTGCGTTATATACAACAGATAACAATCATCGATACATGCCTAATGCAACGGTAATAATCAATTAACAGTTAGATTTTATCTAATTGAGCGGTTTGTAACAGATGTAATTTCAATTATGCGAATGCATTCGATTCGCGGATCAGCGTAAGTAGGTCATCTGGATTCGGCCGTGCGTGGTTAATGCTGGTGGTTGGTGAAAGCCGAGGGATATTTATACATCCATGGATTTTGTTTTAATTTTTTGCGTGGCCATCAATTGACTAGTAAATACGTTAAGCCTAACACGAGCGAATATCAAGGGTTACTTGAAAACGCGTCTAGTCTACTGTAGATGCTTATTGCAAGCAGGCGGGGCGGTCTATATGTTTTGTTTGCCTCTTTACCTACACAAAAATGGGCTTAATAAGGCAGAAGCTAATAACGAAATAGACAGAATAGACGAGATAGATAGATAGAGTAGATAAGCCTTACTTAACGAACTAAACTCAAAGTACCTATAACGTTTGAAGAATCTTACATTCTGATAATGGATCAAGAATTCGGAGCGTAACATGCATTGGCTTCGTCCTAATATAATCGCTTTTTTGTTCTATTAGAGGACGAGACGCTTTAAGGTACGAGTGAAAATCAGTGTCGTTCCTTGGTGGAGGTGTCTGCGGTTCATAGATTTCCCTTCGTTTTGTTACCGCATTTATGCAAAGTAATTTAATTTTTCCCGCTTAACCTTATTTAATAATAATAATAATAAATTGTTATTTGTTATGAATTTGTATTTATAAATTTGTGCATGTGTACTTGTCCACGCTACCAGTCTGCCAGCGTGCTGGACAATGGGTCGGAACAAAGGGTCATTAACCGCGGCGCGCTTTTTTCATAAAAACTCATTGTGCCAACCGTACAGGGCAAGGGGGAACAGAGACAATGCCGCGGTATTTTACAGTACCATAGTCGCAAAACAGGAAACGAGTAGTTATCGAGTGAAATTATTAGTAAGAGATAATTGAGATGCATTTCTTAAACAAAGAAACCAATTTAAGTTTTGCCTAATTCTTTTTTATCTAATCACGATAACAAAGTTTTGTACATCGCCAAGTTGTAAAAATTTTGCATTGTTCACTTTATTATATAAAGCGTTTTATAAAATACAAGAACCCATTTTTGAGCGTTAAATTACCTTAGGATATTAGGAACCACGGGTCTTAATACATCTCAAAATGGAAATCATAAACGAAATACGACTTCCTACGAATGAAATCTCTCTGCGAACAATATCGAAATCTTGGTACATATTGCATATTTGCATGATTCGCTTGCGTATCGATGTCCTAAAATATTATTTGAGCTTGCAATTTTTATCACAAATGTCCACCGTGGACTCGATACGTATATGTTTCGCCTTTGTTGCTGCGAGCCATTTTCCTAGGAAACTTCCTTCGACATTAATGATATATAAAAGCAAGATATGTTTATTTAAACGAGAGACAAATCTTGTTTTACCATTGCAGATCTCGAATTCTCGTTAGAAACACAGCCCCAGATGTTGTATCTCTTAATTACCTACCGCGGTGGCCCTATAGACATATATTTTGTTTATTCGTCATTTTCACCAATTTCTCCATTTGCCGAGCATTTATATTTTTTTTTTCAACATATCCAAAAAATATCTACATTTTACAGATACAGAATAGAAGTAGATAGATAGATTTGATATTCTGATTTTAGCTACACTGTGGTCGCAGTTAAATCGAGTCTGAAATTGTCGCGGTCGAAGCGAAGTTTGTATTGAAACCGCAGTTTTTGACTTCCGTCTAAAAACACGTTCAAAACAGAAATTGTAAAATTTTACCTTTCAGCTGTTAATTGTATGATGTATCGTTTACATCTGGATATTTTTCTTTTATATATTTTCATATATTTGTTTGTTACACTATATCTTTCGTCCTTAATAGTATTATAGAGTAGATATGATTGTTTTGCATACGGGTTTTCACGGCTTATGTTAAGGAATACAGGGTAGGTAATTCAAAATAAAAAATTTGAATTTGTGGGCATCAGAATCAGTACCGGCGGATGATGGTCGGTGACAGGCTATCATCAGCCGTCTACCGCAAAATTCCTTTTCCTAAATCGGGCTGCCGAAAGCCGCAGGCAAAAGCTCAGAATAAATCATTAATTTATTATCGCTCTCGTCTACACTGTGGCGGCTGTTAAATCGAGTCTGAAATTGGCGCGGTTGTCGCGAACTTTGCTTTTCGCCGCGCTCTAAAAACGTACAGGATTACGTTAAGGGATTGTCGTTCTCATTCGCCTTTCAACCCTTACAAGTGTGAGATTTTGAGGTGTACGAAATCCTATACGCTCGTTTAGTTAATACCGCTTACTGCGACTCTTAAAGCGCTTTCACAATGGTCTTATTTTATTATATTATTTTTTCTACTTTTATATTTTTTATAGCTTCTTTGTTTTCAGCAAAGTCTAAAGTGCCGATGAATTAGAAGTATTCGTCTGCGTCTATCAGATCCAAGAGCCATGTGGTCTGATTACGAATTTTGTATGATATCTTCTATGTAGCATATATGTAACTAGATGTACCTCGCGACTTCGGCCGCGTGTGCTACTCTTATCACTTAGAGGTTTAAAAATAGTTTTTGGATGAAGTTTAATATTATGTTTAAAAAAAGACCTTCATAAATAATGCTTTATTTTAGAACAAATTTGATTAGCATAAAAAAGTTTATACTGAGTCAACCTTAATACATATTCTGTCGCGGACTTT
>JANCMC010033613.1:6152044-6241146 GCA_024363005.1 Charaxes varanes
CATGACTTTTGCGTAACTTTAACCATTCACGCAGCGGAAGCTTTCAAATGGGAAAAAGAACACCCGATTTTGAAACATTCTTCATTGGTGCTCCGCTCCTATTGGTTTTAGCGTGATAATATATAACCCTATAGCCTTCCTCGATAAAGGACCTATCTAATACTGAAAGAATTTTTCAAATCGAATCTATACTTCCTGTGACAACAAACAAACAAACTCTTCAGCTTTATATATTAGTATAGATTTTGAACTTCATTGAAATTCATACTGCTGAGGTTCTTAACTGTGAACATATTAGAGTTGAATCATTGTTATTTCAAAGGTAGAACGGTAAGCGTCATTGGTAGGGCAGTAACTAGCTAAAGTTGAATACCACCGGAAAAAAATATTATGTTTTTGACATTTCGAATCACGATTTTAATCGCACTCAAGTCACTTCACAAAGTGACTCTCTCTGCATAAAAACAAGTCCTAAAAACTTTTCGAGATGAACCCTTTTCCATTCTGGAGGTGTAATTGAGAAACTTTTAAAAGCAAATCATTAATTTTTGCTCTTTCTCTTTTAATATTTTTATAGATTCTGTGACCGTCATACGAATGATATGAATTTTGATATATAAAGGTTTTCCGTTTCAGAGCATAAATACTTATCTAAATGAAATTTAATTTCAACCGTGCGCCCCTTTAGGAAACATGTTAACTTTCTATCACACAAGTAAATCTCAAATCATAAGTTTCACACCGATAAATGCCAGGGCAAAAAGATCGTTAAATGTCTTATTAGTATGAAAAATCACACATGACTCGACATTTCAAACTAATATCAGAACAAACTGTCACAAAAACCGCAATCGTATATTAAACCGCCGCAATAACACACAGACGGACAAATCTAACTTCATATTATTGCTTTGTTGACATATTCATGGGTTGAAACGAACTTTACTCATTATTTTCTCTTCACCTGAGGCGGTTTCATATCGTACGGGCGTACGATTTATACGCAATATTTAATTAATAAATTCATAGGTTTCCTCTTTAGTTATAACTTACGTTATCTGTCCTTTATTTAAAATCACCCACGATAAATTGTTGTAAAACAATATAAGGAAGAAAAAGTATGTTTTAAGAGGGTTTACCTACAGGAACACTAAATAACACTGTTACATTGAATGCAATAATATGGCGAAGTACGAAAATCAAAAAAAAAACTTGTATATTAAAAAAATATGTATACGTTAAATTGCATAAGTTTAGGAACTGTTTACATAACTTCTTTTTTATTTTATTAGCATTAAGAATGCTCGAGCAAATGATTATTTTTCTTTTTACCTGAGGCACTTTCATATTAAATGATGAATAATTTATATTCAATTTCATTTCGGGGATCTTTGCAATATCATATTTAAAAGTTACACAAGAACTCAACTTCTATCCTATATTTCTTTATGTTAAACATATTGTTATGTACAATTATTATACAAATAGTACATAAAATTGGATGCTGTATGTTTGATAATTTGATGATATCGATTATAGGTGATATCAGTCAGTGTGAATAAACAACAGAGTTAATATAAAATTTATTCATTAATTTTGTTTCGCTGTTTGTTGTTCTGTCACAATATTGTCGCCATAAAGTTTAGTTGTTGAATGGTATTTAATTCCTACTTTAGAAATCAAGTTTTGTTTAGAATTGTTCGATAATACGAGAATATATGTCCATGCTATGGATATGAAGCATAAACGTGGCAAAAACCGTACCCAGATTAATATGTGATACACAATCTTTATAGCTAACATAAAACTAGCAATCACTCGTGCTTTGCCTAAGGTATCGAGGTCATACGATAGGATAACGCTCCTATAACGGCGTATCCACGACGTTTGGATTGTTCACTCAAAATATTTGGATGTCCTTTTCATATCTATAATCGCAACGTTTTACTTTAAATCTATACTAATATATAAAGCTAAAGAGTTTGTTTGAAGGAAAGAAACAGATTTTATTCAAACAGTGTCTGTTTGTTTGTTTGCTTGAAGGCGCGAATCTCAGGAACCTAAAGAAAGGTCCGATTTGAAGAATTCTTTCAGCGTTAGAAAGGACGCAGTCGCGGGCACAGCTAGTGTATGATAATGGTGAATGGTGAGACATGTGACTTTTGAAAGGTTATTAAATTATTTATACAATACTAATAACGCAATAAGGGAGAAAACACTCAGAGGCGTAAAAACTATTAAATTAGTTTAAAATGTAGTTTTCTACATCAAGTTCATTTGAGTACAAATGAATAAAAAATAACAGGTATTTTCTCAGGTCGACCGAAGCAAGAATAAGTTGTTCAGGTGGGGGTTTATGAACGATACCAAGACGGGTTGTCTATGTGGTGGGGCGCAAACGATGTCTCACCTCATGTCATCCCTGTGTGCCCTAACACCTGAACACAGGAGGATTTGGTGGCTGCATCAGATAGAGCGATTGATCTGGCCACTTTCTGGGTCGCTATTATATAACAACTAATTTTATGAAGTTCATTATTGGAATGATAAGAAGAAGCAGCATGTATGTAATTGATAGAATCAGGCGTTACTTTGCGGAAATCCATAACATGCATGAGAAGCTAAACTACTTTGCTTTAATCCGCGAATGAATACGAGGGAAAATCGGTGTAATGCTGCAACCCCCTCGTACTTCAAAGGATGTTATAATAAAAGAATTAGTGAAATCGGTTCAGCTGTTTTCGAGATTTGCGCTTATCAACAGATTTTGAGAGTAATTTATATATATAGACTAGGGGACCCGGCAGACAATGTTCCGCCTCTTATTATTTACTTCTATTATCGTATATCATCACCGTTCCCGTTGCCGTTCTCGTTCCCGTTCCCGTTCCCGTTGCCGTTCCCGTTCCCGTTCCCGTTCTCGTTCCCGTTCCCGTCCCCGTATAACTTCAAATTGACTCTTCATTTTAGATATAAAAAGTTTGTATGGGAAAAGGAAAAGGGCTGTTTTTAGGGTTTTCCCGGCAATTATTCGATCTTTTCTCGCCGTAAAAACCATCCTTGGACTTCAACGATCATTTTTTTAAAAGAATTGGTTAAATTGGTCCAGGCGTTGTTAAGTTATGCGCTTACCAACACATTTTGCGATTCATTTTTATATATCTATATATATGACTCGCGAACCCGACTAACGTTATCTTGCCTGCTATTAGCCAATTAACCAATCTTCTCCAAGTCTTATCCATAAAACATGACACTGACCTAAAGTTTTATGAAAAATTAATTTTATAAGGCATTTGAAGTATTCTATAGTTATGACCAAACTTGCATTTTCTAGTATGTTTACATGATTTTTCGGCTTACCCCCTTCCGTTTCATTTAAACCTTCCCTGAAATAAGGGGGAAGGAAACAAAACAAAGAGAATCTAAAACGGTTTTAGAGTTTTAGCGAGACCAACGTCCAAGGATTGATATATCGATACCTCCTACGTAAATTGTTGTAATCCCGAATTCCCAACTTCACAACAGAGCGTTACAAAATTGTAAATTGAAACTAAAATCGTCTTTATATAACACATTTGTGAATACAGTTATATATTCAATAATGACGCAATTTATATTATAATTTAGTTGTTTGTAACGCTCTATTGTAAAGCTGGAATTTTGGGGTTACAGCAACTTACGTGGGAGGTATCGATATTTGTATATAGACTTAAGTGTTAAAACAAAAAAAAAGTTATTCAAATGGGTTCAGCCATCTTCAAGCCCTTGGTGAACATACATAAAGAATATTCCTACGAATTAAGAGTCTCCTTCATTTTAAAACTCGCCCAATTAATATTAAAGTAAATGTTTCGTATCGTATGCATTGCTTGTTACTAAATTAAACTCTAACGCTGTCACTACTTTATTGATCGTATAAAAAATGAAGGTCGCTTAACGGGTTTTGAAGTAAGAAATGTTAAGTATTTAGTCGCATGTTAAGTTTTGATACGATGGTCAGTTTTTGGGGTTCTGTTCTGTTCTACAAAGAACCCTTATGATTTCGCTCTGTCCGTCCTTCTATCGGATGAATATCTGTCTAGCCTCCCCCTAGGAGTTCCAAACTATTATATGTAGAAACTTCAAATTAACTTTCAAATAGCATGTTGATGGGACATGCTAAAAACTCTTTAGGAAGACTATTTTAAGCTAAACGAAATCGGACAATAACTAAAGTTACAGGTGGCAAGGCATCTATGAGTCTCCTAGTGGTGTAGATGTTTATGGGCGTTTGTAGTCATTTAGGTGGATTACCTGCCCGTTCGCCGCTTGTAGCATGAAAAAGAGACTACAATTTTTCCACATGAATTGGTCATGCTAAAAACTCGCTAAGTAAATTATCTTGAGCGAAATCTAACAACAACTTTGTAGTGATTAAAAAAATACCTTTACCGCGTATCACATATGGAACCCTCCTATATAAGCGTGTCTTGACACGCTCTTAGCCACTTTATTATTGGTGCATTAATTAAAATATATACATTATTAATTATAGTTATAAGCAGATCGATGTAGTTCGGTTATTTAACAAATAACTTCCCATTTATTCTATATGTCTACTGTTTAATGTATGAATGCAAGTAGAGGAAAAGACTTAAAGCAAAATATCTAGGGACGCCATACTTCCAATCCGAATGAGTACAAAATAAGTCTCTATTGGTAGTATATTTTTGGGTCATATTTTATCAAATAGATCATTTAAACCAATTAAAACAGATTTTCTTGTTATTCGTTATTTCATGAAGATCAGTCCACGTTATAAAATGTTTTTAGAACTGTTTTGTTTGTATTATAAGGCAGCGCGCCGTCATAAACTGGCATACAGTGGAAGAAAAATCAAAATAAATTTAGCAATTTAGCCTACTAAGGCCCTAGCACGAACATTTCGAACCATTCGAGACGAAGAGTTGACTGTGCTTAGGATGAAAATATTCGTGCTAGGTCCACAGGAGGCTAGATTTTATCATGTCATGTTTTTAACCAATGCTTATGCAACCCGCGTTGACGCTAAGGAGGGTCCGCTGTGGGTCCAGCGCGAATATTTTCAAAGTCGACTCTTCGAGTCGAACGGTTCGAAATGTTCTTGCTAGAGCCTCTGATATCTAAGCCTTTTGCTCCTCAAAAGATAGTCATTATTACAAATATTTTTATGAAATTTGACTATAACATATTCCATACTTCCCCGAATTCCTCAGCTACCTATCCAAGCCAATTTGGCCACGTGAACGGTCCTAAAAGTTGCCTTATTAGCGAATTGTCTTATGCGTCACGTAGTCACGTTTAATTTTGACCCTATAAAGTGTATCGATTACTCATCAAATCACGCATAATACACGCAATTCGCATCAACACAAAGAGATTTGAGAATTGCAACTCATTTAATTAAATCCAATCGGCGAACGCAATATCTTTGATATTGTTTTATATTATGTAAGCGGAATTTCGACGTTAGGAACATAATTTTCTTATTAACAATTAAATTGTATTTTTCCCACTCTTTAGCCAATATCTTTACATATAAAAGAGCACCTGAAATCTCGAAACTGCCGGGACGTACAAAAGGAAGCAAGGAAGTAGTTTATCGTTATTTGATAGAATCGGAAGTTACTTTGCAGAAATCCATGACATGCATTATATGGAATTGAAGAAATTCGCAGATAAAAGATATCGCAGAATTAAATATTTTTATAACATGAATGTTCTTGAAGGTCACTAGTACCTGAAAAATCGCGCACTTGTGAATTTTTGAACGTCGGTGGTGACTTGTAGGGTTAAAATTTCAAAGTCACTGTAACTATATTATAACGTGTGCAGGCCCCAGATGTATATTAATAAACGATTATTTATTTGTATGAAATACTAAACTACTTTACTTAAATCCGCGAATGAATATGAGGGAAAATCGCTGCAATGCTGCAACCCGAAAGCTACGCCACCGAATCCGCCACCAAAGCACAGCACTACACTGAATTTCCGATGTGCCTCAACGCACGTTTCGCTTCGACACCGAACGCGCTAATCTCAGGAACTACTGGTCCGATTTGAAAAATTCTTTCAGTGTTAAATAGCCCATTTATCGAGGAAGGGCATGGGCTATATATCATTACGCTAAAATTGAATCTATATTTTGTTACCTGATTTTACGCGTACTATGACGCGGGCATAGTTAGTTAAAGTTCAAACCGTTTTTTTGTTTTATTATTAGCCTGATTTAAAAAACTCTTAATTCATTTTTTAGTTTAAAAAAACAGAGTTTAATACCATGGTACGGTACGGTACTTGTATACATGTTTTGTAGCCGTGGAGATCTGAACGGATTATGGAGATTCTTCCGCGGCTTATAATAGAATTCTGTACCAAAACTGGCTTGGAAGAACTGCTTAACTTCTTTTTAAATGGCTGAATTTTATACAATATTTTGCGGAATATTATATTATACTCTATCTATTATACTCTAAGGCAATATGAAAAGTTTCAAACGCTTACCATTGCCCCGAAAATAGCAACGATAATGTTCAGGTCACGACAATGTAATAATATTTTTTTACAAACAAATAAAGGAAAAACGGCGTTAATGGGAGATATTTAACCATCATCTATTAAACTAAGTATGGGTGAGTGTTAAATTCAATTAGGTTAAATATCGTCAATTACATTTGAACATCAACAATTGACTTCTTTAACACATATTGCTATGTAATTAAATTCTAATTATGCACAAAAATGTCGAGTGGGAAAAGGTTACACCAAAGCAAACTAGATGGCGCGGTACGGATAAAGACGACCGCAATGCAAACACTGACAATCTACATACAAACTAACTCACGCTAGCGAAGTTCCTACTTACGATTGCAATATAACCTTTCACCTTGGTGTGCCTTACCACAGGCAGATAACTGCACGTGATATCTGAGTTAACCCGAATAGAAATGACAAGAGCGAAGCCACTATGATTAAAGTACGGCCCTTTTTGATGGGCCTTCTAATATATGTTTTTACTTACGTAATTTTTATAAGAATTCCTATGATTATTATTTTTCTAAGCGATTTATTGATGTGTACTGAACGATAGTATAATTTAGTAGTACTTGTAGAACTTACAGTTCCATGGGAGACCAACATCCCCAAAGACCATCTGATAAAAACGAACAAGTACTATGACCTTAACCAATGAACTCACTAAAAATGGTTATAAAACCAGCTTAAACGCGGTAGAGGTAGGCAAGGGGTATACCAGCAAAATCCCTATACAACCTACTAATAGACCTTGGCTTGTCAAGAACTATCATAATATCATTACTAGAAAGGACATCTAAAGCCGCACTAGTAGGATAATACCAGATTTGGCTAGGCAGGGGAGGGAACATTGGCAATGAAGGTGAACGTTAGTGATCACTATAAAGAGCGCGCTCCTAAACCTACACCCGGGTCACAAGTAGTTCAGACGACAATCGGTCATCTTATCTCGTCGCCATAGCCACATCCACTGCAGTTTAAGGGGACCTGGGTATTAGACTGGGATAAAGCTAGATAGAACAAGAGTCTACTTGGGGCTATTATATGAAATTCGAAGGCGCTGCGACTTGTAGCCTTCGAATTTCATACAAACTTTTAATCCCTATTTCACCCCCTTAAACATTCATTTTCACGACAAAAAGTACCCTATGTCCTTCTCCAAGGTCAAAGCTATTCCTATACCAAAATTTAACAAACTCGGTTCAACGGTTTAAGCGTGATAAATAGTAGGGATATATAAAGAGGGATATACAAAATAGCACCGGTATATCAAATGGCTATATCTCGATATTTTACCATAACACTTTATTCGATATTTTACCATATTATATTACTATTATTATTATTTATATTGCACACTAATTATTTAATGCAATATTGGCGTATATTCAATTGTAAGCAAGTCAAGTTGCTTGATGTGGTTTGAGAAAGATAGGGGAGAGTGGCAGGAACAAAAGGAGGACTATGCCCAGCTGTGGGCAATTCATGGCTGATAGATAGAAGCAAGCCAACGTTCGAGCAGGACAACGTCTGCCGTGTCCTTTAGTATATTATAGACACACATTTTATTTAAAATACAGTTTATTTAATCGATGACAAACAGTTTGTTAACATGGTGACAATATCTGCCATCACCTGCTTTACGTTTCTTCCGAAAGACGAAGGAGACCGGATATTTGAAAAAGCAGAAAAGAGAAGAGAAAGTAGAAGCCAGTACTAGAATTAATCACCCATTTATCACACGGTAAGAGGTCAGTGATCAACTCAAATGCCGACCACTGATTAAGGTACGATCTACTCAGCTCTACGTACACTGATTGGCGCTATATTTTTTTTCTTTTTTTGCCACCTTGGTCTTTCTTGCATGGCAAGAACTTTTTATATTGTTTATGTGTACACAACATGATTAAGAATGAGTATACATATACACTTAGTACAAACATTTCAATTTAGTAATGTAGTGGTGTTCCGTATAGCTTATACAATTTAAAATTTTTTCAGTGTTAGATAGCCCATTTATCGAGGAAGGTTATATATCATCACGCTAAAATTTAATCTATTTTTTTACCTAATTTTACGCGAACGAAGTCGCGGAAACAGCCATTACGTAAAATAAATAGCTGAAGAGTTGGTTTGTTTGTTTGAACGCGCTAACTTCAGGAACTAGTGTTCCGATTTGAAAAATTCTTTCAGTGTTAGATAGCCCATTTATCAGGGAAGTCTATAGACTATATACCATCACGCTAAGACTAATGAGAGCAGAGCACCAATGAATAATGTTTCAAAATCGGGGGATTTTTCCCATTTTCAGAGCTTCCGCTGCGTAAACGGTAAAAATTTCGCAAAAATAAATAAAAGTATGTAATAAAACGAGCATTTGTTTTAATGAAAATAGAAACACATTTTAAACAGAGAATGGAAAAATAAAAATTGTGCAAAAATAGTAATAGATATGTAGCAATATTGTGTGAAAATACATTTGTAAACATTTGTTTGAAAATAGAAAACAGAAACACTTTTCTTAAAAAAAGTTGTTTCAAATTAAATGAAATTACAAAATAAAATAGGAAATTAAAATAGACAGAATAATAGATGATGCCCTTGTATCAACAACAATATTAATTTATATAAATATAATAAAATTGGTTTTAGTACACATAAAAAAGTCTTTGCAATAAAAAGCAGTAAATTTTTCATTAAATTCCATATTTTTATAAATCTCATATATAACTACTAAGAATCCATCACTCGTTTTTCGAGGTTAACATCGGATTGGCGTAAAGCCTCCTTGAAAGCCTCCCCGTTATATATTCACGTAAATCCCGACAAAGTAATTTTTATTTTGTTTCCCTTATAACAAACGCGAATAGATTTTTTATCTGTGTTATTTAACTTTTTATGGACATGCAGACTCGGAATTTTACTCATCCTTTAAAAAGTTGTTTGTTCTTAAATTTTTACATATTTTATCTATATTACTTACAATATTAAAATAAGTATTTTATAAAATATCGTCTTCCCTTCTACATACTTGTATTGCTTACTCTTAGATGGCGTCATAACACTGTGTCGTCAAACGGGCCTCTCGGACGAAATGCGAGCCAACTTCCAACTTATGCGCTCCATGGACGTTCACACCAAAATCGGACCCGACATGCGTATTCAGAAACTGCTCAATTTCAACCGTCGACTGACACAAACCAAAGAAGTAGTTGAGGTAAATAACAACTCCCAATAAAGACGAAAATTGCATTGACATAAAAGTGTAACAACGTTGTGACTTCCATTCAATTTTGAAGAGTTGAACAATTATTTAATCTTGTAATTACGCCAAAACCAATAAAGACTGCTTCACCGTGCTTAGGGTGACAGAATTCAACGATAATCGTCGATGTTACGCTCTATTAATTTCCTCTTGAGACAGAAGGTAAACAAACAATAAAAAAGGTTATTTATCGTAAAGGTAGACAAAAAATTAATGTGTCGGAAAAATTACAGAATTTATGAATATTCTAATGATTCCAATAAATAAAAATCCAGTTATTTAATATATTAATTGGAATGTAAATTTTGAAAAGTTTAAAAAAAAAAAAAAATGTTTTAACAGGAAATGGGAACATGGTCTCTGAAATTGTCAAACGATTTAGTCCGCTTCAAGGGGAGACAGCTTCCACCTGAGAATATTATCCAAGGCGGTAACATGAAATATCCTGCAGGGAACACTTACGACGGCTGGACCAGAGACATGAGGTACTAAAGCTCCATACATTTTACATCTACATCTCCATCTCTAGAGACTACAGACAAATGTTTCATATTTTTTGGTTTTTAGATCAAAGAACCTGTATACCCTCGCGCAATGTCCGTCGTGGGTAGTGATCACGCCTGACCGTCAGCGTAGAGATGCTGAAAGCTTCGTTGCTCTTATAATGAAAACAGGCAGTGGAGTTGGTTTCAGAATGCCCAGACCTGAAATTGGTTAGTCACGTAAATATTTCTATTTGTAACAACATACACGAATCCCATGAATTCATTCTCAGAACACTAGTGTTAATTTTCTTTGTAGTGACTCAATTCGCACCACCTTGACTTTCACCAAACTTTCACCCTACAGGGTGAATGGTGAGACACTTAAAATATTTAAGGAGAGTACTCACTCGATTATAGTTATCATTATGTAATAAAAATAGGTACTTAGTTTTGACCAAATTTCCTTAAAATTAGATGAAGTGTGTGTGGCCTTACGATGTGTAGTTAATTTGCTGTTCGTTAAGGTTAGTTGGCGTGAAGAAATGTAATGAATGATAGTGTGGTCAGCTTTAAAAAAAATTTATGATATTGAGCACTATTTAGATACTTTTATTGATTAGAGCATTCTTCAAACGTGTGCTGTGATGTGATAATACGCAAGTTATCAGTTTTTGTTGTGACTGTATTATGGGTATCATGTCGTATCAGTACAGTAAAGAAGAGTATTGAGACATGATTCATGTGTTTGTATGATTCGAATGAGTGAAATACGTGCCTAGGTATTTCTGCCTGTCCTAAGCCAGGACTAAAGTATGAAAAGAAAATGTATCATACTCTTTTATCAATAGCCTACTACGCGTAGTACATGGCCAGGTCTCGGTGTAAACAATAGCGAGCGTAAATAATTTTAGTTAATGATATGCATCCACGCTATTATGTCCAGGCGTTGCGTACATAATTAGACAACTTCTCTTTATCTTACGTACTTTTTATTTAATATTTATATTTAATGTTAACACACACTGCTATCCAAAGTAATGTAATTAAAATCAAGCTATTCATAATATTAACCCAGACAACCAGAAATCATGTAGTATTGGGTACAGGAAATGTGATATTATTGCATATATAATATTTTAGCAAACAATTTTTTTATTACTTTAGTTACTATTCAGCGTGACTCATCTGGGGATTATGCTAACATGTGTGAAAATGTTATCGCAAGAAAGAATCCCGCTATGATTCTGTGTATCTTAGCCAGAAATGCTGTTGATCGGTAAGAAATTTCAAATAGCTTTTAAAAAAGTTTTTTCTTTTTATCTGTACTTTTTGTATGCTTATGTCATTAAATAACTTTTTAGGAGTCTGTTAACTTATATTCATTATATCTCTTTTTATCTACTCTGCCCTATGCAAGTGTCATAAATAAATTTCCGTCCTTACAAGTGACAAAAAGTCGGTTCAGTTTTTGTACCTAATAGGTACATATAAAGTGTAACAAACTAACATATTGAATGTTTTTCACTATCTGTTGCAATAAAACTTTAATAAACTCGCAATTAAGTACTTGTTGAAGTGTGTAATAACGAAAAACAATAAATAATTTTCTGACAGGTATTCTGCGATCAAGAAAAAGTGTACAGTGGACCGCGCTGTTCCTACTCAATGTGTATGCGCTAGGAATATGACGAGCAAATCTGCAATGTCCATTGCCACTAAAGTGGCCATTCAAATTAATTGCAAGGTAAGACAATGCGTATATATGTATGCTTTTAAAGGTATGTATAACATATTTAAAAAATATTTATTAAAATTTAGGTAATAAGATACAAGTTATCAGGGGTGTGGATAACAGTGACGTCAAGGAGTGAACAAAATGCGTGAAACTCGGGTCATCGACATTGACTTTGACGTCACCGTTACCGATTCTAACCATTCGTTTACACTTCTATTGGGACTCCCGGAACGCCAGTGTTCATTTTTAAAATATACATATATATGTCGCAGTCTTATCGTAGAGTTGACTACATCATGCTCGAGAGATTTTATGAAATGGTCGTCTGTATACACAAACATGTAGTTCATAGAAAGCGTTCGGTGATGACGCGAAATGCGTCCGGTGACGACGCGATGTCAATCTTTTCCCCCCTCGCAATAAAGTGCGCTACGCGCCTAAAGTAAAACTTTACTTCAATAATTGATCTATCTATGTTTTCCAGTTGGGAGGTACGCCGTGGACTGTGGAGATCCCGCTGCCTACGCTGATGGTAGTGGGGTACGACGTGTGCCATGACCCGCGGCTGAAGGAGCGCAGCTACGGGGCCTTCGTGGCCACCCTCGACCGCCAAATGACCCAGTACTACTCCAGCGTCAACGCGCACTCCTCGGGCGAGGAGCTCAGCGCGCACATGGGCTTTAACATTGCCTGTGCAGTTAAGAAGTACCGTGAAAGGAATGGTACGCTGCATTTAAACGTTTATTATTATTATCATATGAAAAACGGGTTTATGTTGTATAAGTTCGTATGGCCACTTTTCGACTCCATCATCAGATCAACTCCGTAGTATCGTATCAAAAGAGTGTTTGCTAAGACAAAACAAATGAGGCACCGCAGTGCCTACCGGCGCCCATGGACATCTGCACGACCAGAAGGCCTGCAGATGCGCTGCCGGCCCTTAATGTATTTGTTAAAAGTTATATTGGGAACATTTTATCTGATTTCAATTGACAATAAGAGTTTCTTATCTCCAGCAATTTTCTTTTATGATCAAAATATTTATGGTCTTTCAGAAGTTTTCCAGCGTAAAAATTTAGACATACATAAAAACCCAGTAAAAAAAACGGCACATTTTAACTGTTTTTGGGCAATTTTTCAACTGTACAGAAAAAAAATTGAGTAGTTGAAAAAAAAAATTTAAAAAATTTTTTAAGAAAAAGATGTATTTAACTTATATAATGTAGTTTTTTATACTTTTTAAATAAATATAATTTACTTTTATATCAAAAAGGTACAAAAAATTTAATGACTTATTAATGTATAGATGGGTGACCCACTCTAACACTGGTTTATATTTGATATCCGACCTCCGTGTTTCGGAAGGCATGTAAAACAGTGGGACCCGAATAATGTCACTGAGTGATTAGTCATAAGGTTATAGAGATCGTGGGGGTTCCAAGGATGACGTCAGATGGCAATCGGTAATCTTACCTCGCCCCACAGCCACATCCTCTGCAATCTAAGCGGATCTTGATACTTGAACGGGATAAGGCGGTAGAAGAAGGAGAATATTATTATTAAATAGTTGTATATGTAGATATAGATATAGTATAGTTAAGATTTTATCAAAGTTGTAATCTTTTTTGTTATTCCTTGTTAAATTTGTTTTTATCCTGAGAAAAAATCTAAAATATACAGTTCAATTAAATATTACTATACAATTTAAAATGAAGAATAAAACATCAAATTATATACCATTTCTTAGAAAAAGGGTCTTGACGGATAAACTAACAGATAGAAAAAACACACTGATGTAACAAGGAATTTTTAGTTTTTCGACTTTTTCTTATATGTATGCTACAAATTCTAATATCTTATTACTAAATTACATGATTTTATGTCAACCAGAAGGACAGTTATCGAAGGAAACGTGATTTCATTCGTTAGTCTATATATTTAATTTTTAAAACACAACGATAGCTCGTACATTTTCGTCATACCGCCATCTATGATGAATAACGGAAAACTTGACATTGAGACGCAGCCGGGCCACACGTTTAAGAAGTTAGATGTTAGCGGGCCACACTAGTAAAATAATTATTCGGAACAAGATCTTTATTCAGAACCAGTTTACATGCTGAATTTTAAATGATCTGTGGTTTCTTACATAACATGAGGGAATAATCTTATAAATATATACGGTAACATCAAAAACTGTTTACGCTAGCTGGATTGTTAAATCTGTGTTAAGGGTAACCAGCCCTCTCCCCTAACTGGCATAATTGAAAAATACATATGTTTCCATATCTTTTTTTTTTTTTTTTTCATGTTACAAGGGGGCAGACGAGCAGGCAGTAGGCACCGAAGTGCCTACCGTCGCCCATGGACATCTCGAAGTGTAGAATTTTGGCTCGACTTTGATTGACATTGTGTCCAAATTGCCTTTTGTAGCACAGACGGGGACTTTTGATATCGATCGCTTTTAAGTATATTCTCCATAGCAAGGTTATAGCGGACGATACAAAAAGATACAACTATCTTAAATATTTTAACCAAATAAACGTAAATTTCGATGAATTTGAATAATTTAACAAAATATTTTGCGGTTAGTAACAATATAAAAAATAAATGTCTAAGTCGATTTGTTTCGAGCAAAAAGGTTTTGACGAGATATTGTTCTATGCCATTCAGTTTTTCCATTATTTGTTGGTGAATAAAACCAAAAATACAAACTAAATTTCAAAACAGCCACCAGGGCGCTCATTTTATAATTTAATTATAAACGCAATAGTGGAGGATTTAGTTTCAAGCAATCTAAAATCGCTAATCGCCGAAGCAGCTGGACCGATTTCGATGGGACTTTCACTGACTGATAGCTTTTGTTACAAGGAGTAACATACAGACTTCAGATTCTAAAAATATATTAGGGTTCCGCATAAAAAAATAAAAACCCTCAAAATTTAACAAAATCACAGAAGTCAGTCGGATATCGTCACCGGATTATAGATAATTTACAATTAAACTAGACTTCAATTGGCAGACAGAGAAAAGTTACACCTTAAGATGTTACATGACCGATAGACATTCATTAGGAATGAATGACTGGTCAGTCTGTATACAGTGGGACATAAGTATTACTAATACGAGTAGATCGTGCCCTCGACTTCATTCGCGTAATTATTCTTTTTTAAATGCTCTATTAAAGTGGTAAGATAAAAAAATATGGCATTATAAAGAGGCCCAGAGCGTGTCAAGACATGCTTATATTCTATCAATATGGAAATGAATCAATATGGAAACAATATGAAAATCAATATGGAAACTTTTGACCAAATTTTGGCAATGTACCAAATAGTTTGAAAATTTTCTGTTTTATGAAGCTCTAAAATGAACAAAAAACTACGTATTACCTACTGAATGTTATTTATACAATTTGTGCGCCACCATTTTGTCCTGAAATTTGGGAGAGACCATCTTGCGGGCGGACGGACGGACCGAGTGAAACTATAGGGGTACTTAGTAGGACTACGGAACCCTAAAAAGCGTATATTTTAAATCATATAAATTAATGATTGGGAATGAGTCTTTGCTTTAATAAGTTCTTAAAAGATATTTTATGAACACGAATTTGAAATATCACTGTCACTGAGGAGGAGGTCGTGGCCAAATCAGTGGACGGTATTTGAGACGAGCGCTGGGTTAAGTAGCTCTTGCTGCGACCGGGTGATTGATGGATGACCCATTCTTTCACTGGTTTATATTTGATATCCGACCTCCTCTATGTTTTGGAGGACAAGTAAAACCCATATTCGCACTTTTTGTTTGCTATCTTACAATTATATGCAGTTTAGTGTGTTCAGTCTAAAAATGCACGCTAATTTATTTAAATGCATGCTTGTAAACACAAGTGCAGTGTTTTTATTGTACAGTAAACCTCACACTGTAAGCCAATGGTATTGACGAGCTTGCGTGTTTTGCGTCTCCGCTCTATCTTGCGTGTAGAGGTGAGTACTTTGGAGGGATGTGCATTTTTAAGCAACTACAGAAAAAGGAGGAGGTACTCAATTCGCCCATAAGTTTTTTTTGTATGTATGTTAAGTGATTACTTCGCCATTAATGAACTGATTTTAAGGATTCTTTTTTGTTTTGTCCCATACAAATGTTATCAAAATAAGTATCGTATCTACCAAAATCAGTTCAAATTTGGCAAGTTCTAGAGCAGTGAGTTAATAATTTAGGCTCTCGAAAATTTTGCTTGCTGTCAGAAACTAGCTATCGAACATAGGACTGTTTTAGTAGGAAATTAATAAAAAGTCTGATTTAAGAAATAGCCAAGTTAGACCCGAGGCTTCAATGTATTATCCAATGTTACATAATTTACGTTTGTTATAAAATGTTTTACGTTGTTATAAATAATCTACCTGTACTCCGCGAAATCGTCCGCATGTGCCATTCTTATCATATAGAGGTTTAAGAATAGTTTTTGGATGAGGATTAATATGACGTTTATTAAAAGACCTTCACAAATAATGCCCTCGTAGTCTATGGTAGCGAAGCTCAGGCGCGAATCCTTTGTGGTGGGCACTATACATACCCACCACACTAGTAGATTTGTGACGTCAAACTATCACGGTGTTTGTTGTCCAAATTCCCAATTTTTACCTTTTTTATATTATAAATAAATTAACCTCTTCTGAAGTTCTCACTTAGGATTCTTACATTCTAGCCATGTCACATAATTCTAAAGGGAAATTGGTGATAACGAATGCTTGTATCTGATAAGCAACGTACAACAGTGGTTAAGATTGTATGCTTAAATACTTACGACTTTCTGCATTAATATAAAATTTATAAAGCAGAATTAAGCATCTAGCAAGCTTTCGGTAAATATGTAAACAGTTCTGTATTTAAGCCGGAAACGATTTGCCGGGGCGACTTAGCGCCGATGCTATCGTCGGCCGGAACAAGATGCTAACAATATTGTTTCGTGGAAATTGCGGTTGGCATTCTAGGTAATTTTGAATGATTATATTTAATACAATATTCATTATAGGCTACAAGCAAAATTATCTTGAATAATAATTCATCTAGATCAATGGACCAAATTTGATTAATTTGTTTGTGACGGAACAAAACATCGACTGCATATATACGGGTAATCTCCGAGCCTTGATGGACATCTTTGATAAAATAGATACCATTCCTAACGCACAACATTCCGTAATACATATGCAAAAAAGTGAAATATTACGGTATAACGTAGTGATCATTGACTGGCATAACTCACAAATATCCCATATAATTGGCAGTAACAATCAAATCTTAATTATGTTCCAATATGAAAGCCTGACTGAATCTGATGATTGTGAGTTATGTCATCCCACAGCTATTTTGGGCAGTGCAATCTATATCTGTCTGTTTTATCAAATTTACCAGGTTAATCACTGTTCGGAACGCAAAATATGTCATCAAACATATATTGAAATAGAATCACAATTCGCAATGTTCCTGTTAGATTAGTTGGATAAACATAACAACTAATTACTGTTAATTTGTATACAGGCTAATTGCTTTTTGTTATTGTTCATATTTATTATTATTAGTTATTTCTGTTGCATCCGACGTTTCGCGACAGTTAAGTTTGTTGCATCTAAGACTCTATACAGTAAGGCATATCGTTACCTACCATTGTCTTTTCATGGCAACATTTATAACGTTACCAATAAAAAATACTACTATACAGAATGCTGTCGTTGATAGCTTGATTACAAGAAGGAATTCACCCAGAATCAGTTAGCCAGTCGAAAGTCATAAAGCCTCAAAGAATCATAGAATTTATAAATGTAAAATATGATATTGATAAATCTTCATATGCTACCAAGAAGCCGTTTTCTTACTGCAACTGATTTAGTACAATATTATATGTCTCCAACAATTGCGAGACGTGCAAACAATGTGACAATCCTAACTGGTGCTTTCCAATACAGATACAGAGAGAGAATACAGATACTCAACTTTAACTGTAGTCATCAAATTAAATATGTTTCGCACATTTGTACGGCTGTAAGCCCGCGCGTGCAATATGCATTTATTTGCATAATAAGTCAATAAGCGTTTTAGCTCGTTCACCTGTTTTCACAAAACAGAACAAACAAAGCATCGTTGACTATGAAACTGTTAGCGCACTTTAAATTATTAACTTGGTTCAGTGTAATGGCTTTTAAGACCGCAAAACAAATATTATTCTGTTTGTTTTATTATAATTAAAAAAGCTTGTATTGTGGGGTACAAACCACAGAATTTTTCCGTTCCACTTTCAATAAGTGGCGTGATAAATATCTTTCTATACATCTATTTGCTAAAAATTCAATTTTGGAAGCAACATCAAAAGTCATGAAAGTTTCCAAAACAAATAAGTTATCCCTTATTAACACTATAGTTAAATCAGTAAAATCTGCAAAATAAAATCAGACAAAGATGTAAAGTACGTCGCCATAAATGTACTAAAAACGTGTACTTCACTTTTAAACTGCACTCTCGCAAGAAGTCAAGTGGAAAAAAGAAGCATTTCCAACTCTGCATGCTTGCGTATATTTATTATTCCATATTCCACATCCGCATGCCGTGCGTTCTTTGTCACTTCGAGGCTTAAGTAACGGTGTCGTGTCACGGATGGTGTGCAGTCATAACAAACCATAAAATAAGCCTTAGAGTGTACGAGGAAATTGCCTGGCTGACATCTGGTTACATTTACTCGGGTCTTGGCCCATTGTCTAATATCACTTCGGAATATATTACTTGGACTAACTGTTATCACTGTTCTTCTTGCGAGGACTATGGCTCCTACAGTTGGTTTACTTAGAGATTTCATTATGCATATGTATTACAAAAACTTTAGCAGTAATATTATCATTATCATCCACAGCCCTTTTTTTCGTACTGTTGGGTAAAAGCCTCTCCCCATTATTTGTACTACTTTTTATACAGTTCGAATCTGGACCAGTTTCGATCCACTAGAGATATTATGTCGTTGAACCATCTTGTACTCAGCCTCGGTCACTAGTCAGTCGCTACCTTACTCCACCTGTCGTCACTTTGTTGGGCCAAGTGTCCTGCCCAGCTCCAGTTAAGGTTCAACACTGAATCTTCGATCTTCCGTACTTTTATCGAGTTATATAGGAGATTCATTCATTTCACTCATTTTAAGGTTATTAGCCATTGTCTGATACCTAATATCAGATATCACCAAGAGTAATATCCCCGTACTTCCAAAGACTACGACTACTTCACATTGTGAAACAGCATACCTTTATTTTTATTCTATTACGAACCATTCCATATGTATTAAAGAACTCAGTTCAAACCCCAGTGTATGAGACAAAATTGCCTTGCTGACATTTGTTTGCAGTTATACGAACCATTGTCTTCCGTCACTTGGGAATATTATCGAATAGCTGAACTACGTTCGCAAGGATTCAGCATTTTAAAAATTCAGATTTCATTCTACTATTATGGACTTGTACTTATGTATGTGCATCAGAGATACAAAATAAACTCAAGGGTAATTGTGCAAAAGAACTTTCGTACGTTACTTGAAATTCTTTAGTATTTTAGCACTTCGAATAAATATTTCAAATAACTTGTAGTGTCTTTACAAAATTCAAACTTTAGTTGCGTGTGATTTTTTTTTTTTGTATTTAATTTTGTAATAAAATAAATTATAAGACATCGTTAAAACCACAGAGGTTTGTCCAATATGCAAAAGTTAGTTCGACTACATTTGACGAATAATTACAATATTATATAATCTATCTCAGTAGGAACATAAAACAACTATCTATTCGATTTGTTCATCTCCTGGTAATGTATGGAAGAAGGAAAGAGACGCTTACTAGTGAACCTTTTAATAGTACATTATTTAGTAAACTACTTAGAATAACAAAAACAAAGGTTATACACAACTGAATAAATATTCAGAGTATGTTGTCCAATCTGTGGAATTGCCGAGGTATTTGTATCTTTCTTGAAACAATCGTTCCATTCTTTGGTGCTTGTTCGTAAAAAATTTAAATAGATTTCGATGATATTAGCTTGACTAGTAATAAAAAAGGGTTCGATAAATAAAAATATTAACGTGTTCTTGCACTTTATTTATTATAATTGTGTTATACACAAATATCTTGTAATGAAATATCATTACTATATATTTTTTCCTATAATTATGGCTCACAACTATTTGTATGCACGTGTGATAATAAGAAGAAAAATTTAATTATTTTATATCCATTGTGAAGCTAATTGATCCAGGCCCGCGCTCAAATGATTGGTATAGAGAAGAATATGTAACGAGATTAATCATTCATTGATAAACATATTAACACAAATAGAAAAAGCAAGTGCTACAAAAATACAGTTATTTGAAACCGTGAGACTATAATAGATGACCAAAGATAGGGTTTGAAAATACATAATATTTATGGTAAGATTTAAATATCATTACATAAACATAGTTATGGTAAATTCTGTAATCATGATCGGATTGTGTCAAACAAGGACATTTTAACTCAAAAGTTTTCTAAAGCCCGCTTTACCCGAAAATTATTTGGCAACGCTGTCTTTTTAACAAAATCCAATTTTAGGTAGAGAGGCAAAATTAGTCGAATCTCAGTGTTGGATGGAAATTTCTAAATACCTCTTAGATTGGCAGACAGAGGACATTGAAACGATGCTGTCTATTTCATTAACTCACTTTAGCCCAAAAACGTGATCGGTAAATTTACGATTAAGCATGCGATATATTTGATAATTATTCTTACATTAACTGTTATTTTATCATTTTACAATAAGCATTTTATTGAAACAAAATAACAGCTTTATTATTATATCTTCGCGCGAGACAAACTTATCCCCTCCACGATCGCTCAGCGGCCATCTTACGTGACGGGAACTACACCACATATGGGGTCTATCCACCAGTTAAGCGATCCCAAAGGTGCCTTTTCAATTGATCCCAGAACTGGATGGCTGACCGTGCGAAACCAAGTAAGAGATGAATAAGAATAATTTTACTTCTAAAATAAAATCGTCAACACTAATTCTAACAGATTTTGATAATGTCATGTTTTATATTCTAGACAGAGTTAGACCGCGAGCAACATCCATCATTACGAATGAAAGTATATGCTAAAGAGAAAAAGCCAAGTGTAGTCGGAACCTTTTTAGACAGCCAAAGACTTTCGAAATGGCGTCGTCGCTCCACAACTCGGTCTCCCGGCAAAGATAAAACAACATATATATTTCCAGATAAAATAGGAAGCAACAACGAAAAAAGAAAATATAAAGGAAAAATAATATTACAAAAGATATTAACAAAAAAAGTTCATTTTCTTTGATTTATTTAAAAAAGTATAAGTTTTATTTGCAGTACCTTTGAATTCAAGAAGCGATCTGTAAATTATAATATATTTTTCTTGGGTACATTCGTGTAGACAACTCAAATTACTTTTTTCTTATTAAACAGGTGGCAAATTGGCAGGCAGCTTACCTGAGTGACTACCGCAGACCATGGACGAATACACTATTAGAAAGCTCGCAGATGCGTTGCCAGCCTTTGAGAAATGAATATGCTCTTTTCTTGAAAGTCTTGATGGGGAATGAGAAATTTGAATAATCAATTTTCCCACCAGCTAAAAAAGAGTTTTACGATAGGACCAGATTAGGGTTTAAGGGCTCTCGCAATTTGACGAGGATGAAGTCACGGGAAACAGCTAGTCAATTATAATTTCTTGTTCTATAGCTATTTCAAATATATATTGATGTTTAGATGAAAATAAGTTATTTTTAAATAAAAAGAAAACCACTTTAAAAAAACGGCAAAGAAGAAAAAGCAAAGAATAATTGGTACTTACATACGATGTGCTAGACACCTACACACCTACTGAAGTGACGATGTCAGTACCAAGCTAAACAGGTTCCTCGATACACCGATTGTACCGTTACATGCATCAATGATTTACTCTGACATGATTTTACGAATTCTCTTGGGTTACAACAAATTACGTTGGAGGTATCGATAAATCTAGCTGTTTCCCTCGACACCGTCCAACTAAAATTAACTTGCAAAATTCTTTAGACCTCCTTAATCTTGTCCTATTGAAAAATCCGTTCACAGCGGAGGTCTTGTATAAACTATCTTCCTGTCGAATTTCATCTTTGTATGTCACTCGGTTTTCGAGATTTCATGTTAGGTGACTTTTCGCTTTTATTGATTTCGTTTTATCTTTAACACTTTATAGATATAAAGTATCTCATTTACGTATCTACATGCCACATATCTCATACATAACTGCTTCTTCTCCTTCGTCGTTTTAACGGAAAACCACAGAAAAGAGTAACAATATATCAGCTTTGGAAACTAGCTTTTCTTCTTGGTAGATATTGGTAGTAATTTATCTATGCATATGAATAAAATCGAAAGGTTTGTTTGTAACGTCGAAAAGACTATAATACGGCACATATAATAAAATCATAAGTTAAAAAATAGTCTGCCTGTCTATTCGTTTGGGGGTAATATCAGAAACGGCCAGACCGATTTCAAAGGGCTTTCATTGGCATATATAGTAGATGTTGCTAGGAGCAACATAAACTACTTAGGTTATAAAAAAAATAATTACGATTCCGCACAAAAAATAAAAACCCCCAAAATTTGACAAAACCGTTGACATCACAGCATTTATATTTTTTAATTTGATTATAAGTAGCGATGCTGCTCATATCTAAAGATGCAAAAGCAAGTTTTGACTATACGTGAGTACTATGTCTTTTCTACTACATCATAAAATCCACAATTATTTCCATTGCATAATATAAGCATCAATGATTAACATTGGCATATAATTTTAAATAAGGTCATGGCGTCCAAATCCGTATATTTTTATAAAGAATTGCTGAATAAAAGACTACATTTGTCAAAAAGTGAATAAATTTAAGGTGAAACCTTAGCAATTATAAAGTTACAAGTTTGATATTTTTATTTGAAATCAAAATTTCATTTTGAAAAAACTATAAAGAAATTAGTTAGAGGAAGTGTTTTCTTTTTTATGTTACAAGAGGCTCCTTTTGTTATAATAAAGTAGTTTATAATTATCTATTTGTGTTATTTAATATGTGATTGTTATATATAGAGTTAAAAGATTTTTACAATATTAATGGTTTTATATCTATTTTTTTTATTAGCATATAATTTCCCACCGCTGGGCAAAGTTCTCCTCCTCACCAACCACACCTTATCCTCGGCTACTTGCGTCTATATGGACAAATAATTAAAATTCAACTCTTTTGCTAAAATTGCAGTTTCTCTAGACTAAAGTCAGTTACGCTTAAAGCCAAATTTCTAAAATTTCAGATCAAATAGTGAGTCACCAATCGTCTTTATATCTCGAACCTAATTAACCTACTTAATTGAATGGTGGGGGTGCGTTGCCAAACTCCTTCGAAACGGCTGGACCTATTTTCATGAAATTTTGCGTGCATATTGGCTAGGGTTGAGAATCGGTCAACATCTATTTTCATACTCCTAAGTGATAAAGGTGGCCTACGCGGACGTAGTCGCGGGGCGCAGCTAGTTCTAGCTATAAATGTTAATATAATTACTTGTTAACAGATCCGAGGCTGGAAGTGCCGGTGGTGGGTGGGCGGCCCTCGCTGTGGGTCCGGCTGTTGGTACCACCGCTCGTGGTACCAGCCCCAGTACCGGCGGGCGTACCATCTGTGGTACCGCTGATGGTACCCGTAGCACGAGACCGCTCCTCGTCTTGCGGGCGCACTACGTACTCGCCTGGTAAAGAGATGACAAATAAAAATTAGAGAGAAGATGAAGTCCTCCGCCGCGTCTGTCTATCTGTGTCAAAAGTCAAAAAGCGCTATATTTTGATGTCCAACAATAAGAGTAAGAACCGAACCGAAGTAGACGTTGTCCTACCGAAATCGAATGTTCAGACAGGACAACGTCTACTTGGTCCACTAATAAAAGAAGTAATTTTAATGTTTAAAAAGAACCTATGAAGAAAGGTCATGGGCGCACACGCATTATCACAAAAAAAAGTTGCGGTGACTTTTTTGACACGCACTTGCCCTATTTTTTTTTATTTGAAAGCTGACGTGATCGAGTTGGTTCTTAGCAACATTTGATCAAAATTTGTATAGGTATTTCTAGGATGACACTTGTTGCAACAAGTGCTGATGACACTTGTTGCAAGCTGCGGTAGAGATTTACTCTCTCTCGATTAAACGATTTTAACAAAACTTACGAAGATAAAAGTCCGAGAGACAAGTTATATTTTGGAATATTTGTTATATCGGGGATTTCAAAGAGAGTGTAACTTAATCAATGGCCAACATTTGAATGGATCGCTAGGCTAAGCCATATTTACCGCGGCCGAACGATAGATGAATGACCCATTCTAAAAGTGGTTTTTCAAATATCCGATTTCCTCCGTATCCCGTAATGCACGCAAAACAGTGGATCCAAATTAGTACCACAGAGTGATATTGTAGATTGTAGAGTAGATAGAGTACTTTAGTCTGTCCACAACCATATGGTCTCCAATTTAAGCAGCGGGAAACGTTTTAGCGGGAAAACGCTAAAAAGAAAAAGAAGTTATATCGGTGGTATCCCAAAATTTTAATATTTACCTTTGACAGCCTCCTTGATGTCGAGTGTGGAGTGTGTGGGGTAAGGTTTGAGGGATGCTGCGGTACTGCTGCGAGATGAAGAGCTGGCGCGGGAATCGTGAACGCTGAACGACGATAGCTCCATAGCCGCTGCACCACGAGTGGAGTTGAGAATAATGAATGTGTAGTGCAGTGAGAAATATATATACTTATCCTCAAATTACGCAGTAATGTTATCTTAAATCACTACATAACTGGCAAAAAGGACGCCTTTTCTGCTTATAATCAAAACAGTGGGCAGTAATGTTGTAAGAACTTTTATTTCCGAACAGTCTTTTTTTTTCATATAAATAGACCACAGAGGAATAATGTATCTCATTAAGTTTCGTAGAAAATGTATGCATTGAATCAAAAAAGATACTGGGCTGAAAATAAAAATTAACTGAATGAAAACCGAAAAAAAAAACCAAAGAGAGCGCATTTGTAAATTTTAATACTTAATATTAAGCAAGGAAAGTTTAAAAACTGGAAATAATCAGCGATGTAGTTGAAAAGTAAATTACGCCTCGTGCTGAGGTGGGTTATTAATGCACTCGTGTTAATTTAGCACCTTCATTTTCGCTCGGGGAACTTCATAGCGTTTGTGAATGACTTACTTTGCGCTCGGTGCAATAATCTCCTATTCAACAGCGTAGGTCAAAATCAACCTTTTTTATATTAATTGTAACAAGTACTTATGAATGTCATAGTATAATTATATTTTAACCATCATTTAAGAAATTGGCGATAAAATTTACGATTAGAAAGCTAAGTTTACGACGGTCCCTCGCGCCCTTTACTGATGTCTGGTATTGGTATGGTGTTATAATATGGTCCTATGAGCCGGATAGATCGATATATACATACTTCTCACTGTACAATTTGACCTCATTATACAACGCTCTTATATATAGTATATATGTATGCAAAAATAAATAAAAAAACAACTAAAGCTTGATACTCATTTCGTCATTCCTCCATCATAAATGATGGTATGACGTAAGTTATATCGACAAAATCCTTCTTAGCGGATATCTAATAACTAAAAATTACTTCCTTGCCAAATTTCATGTTTGTACGTCTCGTGGTTTTCAAGATCTGTTAAACTATCTTACCGTATTTGGATTGTGACAGCTCCAAGGAATCCTGAAACTCTCTAGTGAGCGATTCAATGGTACTCGCCGGACTGGGTAAGGCCATTGTCTGATTCATCGAATTTGATAGGGCAGGCTGAAAAAGAAAGTTGATATATTTGTAATCAGAGACATCACCCGCGTGACTTTCTTAAATTTTGAGGGATTCCATTTTTTGTCAGGAACCTGTAACATTTTTCTAAAACTGAAGTAGCCTATGTTACTCCTTGCAACGTCAGGTATCTGCTAATAAAAGTCACGTCGAAATCTATCTCACCGATTCTGAGATTACTCAGAACAACAGAAAGGCAGGCAATTTTTTTTTTGCATTTTTGTTATGACTACAGCATACGCAACTAGTATAAAATAATTTCACCGTTGCAAAGAGACCCTTCTTTATATGTTGAGATTGTATTTATTTATATACGTTTGTATTTATATACGTTTACCCTTTATCTATATGTTGAGATGTAAACATGTGTGTGTAAATCGTTTGAAATCGTTTGGCATTTGTGTGTGGGTGGTGTTACTTTAATAATTTAATACATTTATAATGAATTTTGAATTTAAAATATCAACATTCGCACACCCTCCTCTATATAAACTATAATTGAGCCAAATTTCAAACTCCTCGGTTCGCGTATTTTCGTAAAATGGCATAGAAAGTTTAGTAAAGTGCAGTAAAGTGCTTCTATATATATATATATTGTAGCGGCCGCTACACAACAATATGGCAATGGGGATGTCGAGTGGAAAAGGTTACACCAAATCAAACTAAATGGCGCTGTACGGATGACGACGACCACAGTACAAACACTGAAAATCTCCATACAAACCAACTCACGCTAGCGAAGTTTCTATTTACGATCACTATATACAGACCTTCCGGCGAACAACTGTCGGCGAGGCGCAGCCGACCCGGGCAACTCCAACTAGCCCGGACACGAAGATCTTCCTATGCGGTGGTCGAGCATAACGACCTTCGCTCCCACCGCCGTCTGACGACCAGTTTTGGAATGGGTTACCATCTACCACCCGGACGTAGTAATAACTGCTTAAGCTAGCGATCGCCTCAAATGCCGGCCACCGATTAAATTACGACCTTTTAAAATTTTCCGTACAGCGTAGCTATAGAAATAGGAGTATCAGTTTGTAATGTTAAAAGAAATTTCTTTTACTAAATGCATTTCACTTATATAATACTAGCTGTGTTCGCGACTTCGTCTGCATAATATTAGGCTAAAAAAATTGTTTCAATTTTAGCGCGGTGATGTATTATAGCCTTCCTCGATAATTGGGCTTTCTAACATTAAAATAATTTTTCAAATCGGACCAGTAGTTCCTGAGATTAGTGACTATTTACCCTAGCGATTGACTCAAATGCCGGCCACTGATTAGGCCACGACCTCCTCATATATAGTATAAGCTACTAAATAATGAATTAGATAACAAATGTGATATAATTTGTTGTGAAAAAACATTACAATAGATAAATAGATTAGTTTTTCTTATCAAAAAACTTAATTTATGCAAGTGCAAATAATTGTTGGCTAGAAAAATGTTTGTGGTTCTTTAAAAACTATAAAGTTTTGTAATATTTTTATTTTGTTGGGCTGCACCAATGAAATTCAAGTTTTGGTTTGGTATGGGCTTGGGATGGTTACTTAGAAGACTATACTTTAAGATAAACTTAAGTATTCAAGATTTAATGACTATTTACCTTATTTGAATAAATCATTCTAAGAAGAAAAAAAATCCCACTGTTGTAAACCTACAACATAAGTATGTAACACCTTATCTGTACCACTAAACTATACTTGAATAAATTATTATTTATGTAAAAAAAGTGGCCTAAAGCGTGTCAAGACACGATTACAAATAAGGATGCCGTATACGGCACTCGAGACATGTATTTGTTAAATAGCTTTAAAAACTATTGTCGGATTTCGCTCAAAATAGTTTTCCTATTCAGTTTTTAGCGTGTCCAATCAACATGGAAAATTTCAAGTCTCTACATCTAATACTTTGGGAAATCCTAGGGCGAAACACCTTGCGGGCGGACAGAGGCTCTAAGGTGGTGTTCCGTACCTATTAAAATTACCTTAGTTATTTACTAATTTGTATTATGACTAAATAAAGTTAAACAGTGGATAACTCTTCACAAATTATTCTACACTCGGGTGCAACAAAGTCGCACATGAGAGCATTTTTTTATGAATTGTTTTTTTTTTCTATTTAAAAAAATGAACTTTTTTAAAAAGTATGAGATTTAAGATTCATCGGATAGGTATTGAAATGACCTTTAATCCCATATTAAAAAATATATGTATTTTTTAAGTAAAAAAAATGTTTTACAAAATAATGTTCTCACGTGAGATGTCATTGCATCCGATTGTACTATCATATGAATATTAGATGTTGCAGCCACACCCTCTGCAATTTAAGCGGAGAGCTAAGTAGAAGAGTCTAATTACTTTTTAGGGTTCCGTAGTACTACAAGGAACCCTTATAATCTGTCCTCCTCTGTCCGTTCGTCCGTCCGTCCGTCCATCCGTCCATCCATCCGTCCGTCCGTCAGTCTGCCCGTAAGGTGGTCCACCCCCTAGCATTTCTAAACTATTAGACACAGAGACTTGAAATTTTCCATGTTGATAGAACATGCTAAAACCCATTAGGAAAATCATTTTGACCGAAATCGGACAACAACTTTTGAAGTTGTTTAACAAATACGTTTATAGCGTATCAGATACGGAACCCTTGTATATAAACGTGTCTTGAACACCTCATTGTCAGAAGAATCATAAGCGTTATCATATTTTCACGTGTTAACATTCTATCTATAACAGTGTTTCCCAACCTTTTTTAGGCTTAACATTTCAAAATTTTTTATGCCCCCATACATAATTTTCAACCTTTAAAAATTGTTTTTTACTCTTTAGAAATAGACATTATAAGTTTTAGGAAGTTGACATTTTGGTAACGTTAAATTAAATATACCTAATAATTATTTACATCATTTTTTTTAAGAAAGTATTTTGATTAAATTTGCCACCGATATATAGCATTGCATTTAAATAACCCAAAGCGAAAGGGTCAAAGTAGTGTCGAGTTCATTTTTAAATTGCCCGCCTCAACGTCGGTCTATGTGAGCAAATTTAAACGGACTATTGTGCGCTCGAGATCTGCTTGCGACTAAAGATTTATCTCCGTAACCAAAGCATCATGAGGAAATCGAAAGGTTTTTTCGCGAAGATGTTGTAATTCCAATATTCTCTTACCATTCGTAAAATACTTTTATACAAAGTAAGTTAATGCTCCCCTCACCTTTATTTACCTTACCTTAACCTTATTTTTTTTATAAAAACTCAACAAATAAGTGTAACTAGAGATTTAAGGCTGGTCAAAATTAGCCCATAAATCTTTAGATTTTCTAAGTATATGCTTATTTAAAGCTATGAACAACGGCATTGTTATATTTTACAATGATTATGCACAAAAAACAATGTATAAAAGTCATATATTTTATAGAATAAATATGTCTTTTGTAGTAAACCAAGTTCCTACGCCGATTCGATTTAGGTCAAAAGTTGACTTGGCCTGATTAGAAGTTATTTTAAAAAAAAATCTCGTGTCACACGCAGTGTTTGTTGCTAAATTCATCCTAAACAAATTGACCGATCCTTATCAAAAATTTTGTGCGTATTTGGTAAGTCTTAGAATCGGTGGAAAACTATTTTTTTAACCCCTAAGTGTTAAGTGTGGTAGCCCACGTGGACAAAGTCCGGTCCGGTACAGCCAGTAATATTATATTTACAAACAGAGTTGTTAGGTATACAATAACCAGATTTTTGAAAAAAATACGTTTTTAATCTGTCAATTGGTCAAATATTTTAATATAACTGTAGTATATCAAAAAAAATCTTAAAAATAGAGGTTTTTTTAACAAAAAATGTTTTAAAAAAAAGACGTATATACGTACAGACAAAACAGTTTACTAGCGACATATCTCAGCCCAACAAAGCTGACAAAAAATTTACAAAAAAAAAAATACAAAATTTCCTGAAATTATTTTTCCTCCTTTTTCCATAGCGATTATTTGCGAACTTCGATCACGTCGCGAAAACTGCTCAAAAAAAAACGTTTGTCTTGTGTTTTTTAATGTGCCGTAAATATCTTAACCTATAACTCAAATCGCCGTCGGAATATTCCAACCGGCTAAAACTCCACGGTAGTTTCTCCTTACCACTACGCGGCGGAGATGTGGGAACGGTCTTGCAATCTACCACATGGCCATACTCCTAGTAAGCTAAGGCTCGCCTAAAGCATCTTTTAATAGTCAACTTAAAGTTATTCCAAAAAAAAGGACAAGTATACTAAAATTTTTGTTTAGGAACTGTGGTAACAAATAAATAACTCCATAGACACAAAGGTAGACAAACATTTTTCTTTTATCTATATTCATAGGTTAGAATATTTTAGTTACCTCGATAAATGGGCTATCTAACACTGATAGAATTGTTCAAATCGGACCAGTAGTTCCTGAGATTGGCGCGTCCAAGCAAACTCACAATTTACAGCCTTTACGCTATTTTCAATTAAAACCCTAATGGTTCACGGACCGCCGATGCGCCGATTGTCTAATTGTACATCTCACTGGAGTGGTTTCTGTGTGACAAGCGTCATTTTGATGTGCCCGTAAAGACTTTGAAATCACGATCACCATTCATCATCATCACTGAAATGATTTCAGTCTGTGTGCGTCCATTGCTGAAGGCAGGGTAGTCCTCCTCCATCAATTTCCACGAATGGCGGTGTTGCACCGCTTGTATCCAACGGCTTCTGCGACCCGTAAAAATCATCAGTCCACCGAGTAGAAGGCCGTCTTGCCTTTAATTTCCCTGAGCGTGGTCGCCACTGAATCACCTTCAAACCCCAAAGGTCGTCAGATCTTCAGGCCATATGTCCTGCTCATTGCCACTTCAACTTGCTTATTTTGAGAGCAATGCGGTGACTTCAGTTCGTCTGCGTGAAATCAACAAAAATATCAGTGATCGGAAGATTTAAAATGTATTTTATTCGTGATTAAATATACATACATATCATCTTTATAATGGTAATCATCTTAACATCTTAATTCAGTAAATAAATAGTAAAAACAGACCATCACTGATTAAGGTTATAAGCAACATCAATGCCGTCTAAGACATGCCGAGACATAAATGTTACATTCACTCTTATCACCTACATTATAAGTGATTCACTCATGCCAGCTTGTGAAAAAGATATCCAGGTTATTATACATGATAGAGAAAACAGCTTAACTAAATCATATCTACATTGATGGTACGAGATTAGAAAAACAGCTTTTGCGAAAACATTACAAGCTGTTTTTCTCGTCTCACGTATAACTTGGTATCTATTCGGATTGCAAATGGTCAGTAAAAACAGTATGTACTTGGGCTAGTGTTGCCAATGAGGCTCACGTAGAATATACTAAATTTTAGTACGAATTTTGCCAAAATAATATTATACTAATATATAAAGCTGAAGAGTTTGTTTGTTTGTTTGCTTGGAGGCGCTAATTTCAGGAGCTACTGATCCTATTTGAAAGATTCTTTCAAAGTTAGATAGCCCATTTATCGAGGAAGGTTATGTATTATCTATAAACCCTAAAATCCTTCACCTAATTTTATGCGGTCGAAGTCGCGGGTAACAACTAGTATAAAATAAATGTCACCTGACATGATTATCGGATTGTCATGCCAAAAAATGTGCTAACATTTTAGAGACAAACAAAACGTTATTTAATTACAAGAAAATATCCTAAATATTTCCTAGAATTTGCTCAACTGGCAACAGTGATTTGGACTCCGGTAGAAAAATTCCAGTAACATTAAACCAACGCGCGTAACAGCTCCATGTAAATCCAAAAACTACGTTACAATACAGCCACACCCCTTTCGAAAAACTTTCCTTTTAATCGTTTTACATTACAATGCTGTAATGTGCCAAGTTTTCTCCCAGTGATATTGAAATTTCCCAATATGCTGTACGGATCAGAAGTTACCCCATAACGATTATCTTTACCCCCTTTCCACTTTAGAGCCAATCGCTTTCTTAGTCGTCGTCTTCAAGATACCCTTCTTATTAACTTCTACGTATTGAATATTTCTGATTGTTCATTTTTGAGTCCGATTGTACTTTTTTTTTAATTCCAATTCAAAATTAATTTAATTCGGAACAGGTTCCATAGGTGTTAGTAAAAAAACTTACGATGTATAACTTAATATGTATTGATATCTCTTTTGCATACGACAGACAGACAGACAGACATTATTGTATTTTTTTTATTTAACAAGGTTACACTCGAGTAACTACGGACGTCCACGACAACTGTAATATCAGAGAGCTCACAGATGCGTTGCCGGCGTTTGAAGAATGAGTTTGCTCTTTTCTTGAAGGTACATACGGGCACGTATTTAAATTGTAACTGATAATATTTAATATGTACTTAAACATATACATATATGTATATATTTAGTCCTCCACATCGATTTCGACGACAGCTACCCAAGAAATCATCGATTAGATCTGTGATGTGCCCTAATGTGGCTCGATAATCGGAATTTATTCATAAATAACCTTCCACAAGTATGGCAGTAGAGCTGACCTGAAGATTTATATGTGTAAAGGGGGCTTAGGTCTCTCTTTGGCGTTTTATGTCTAGGGTTTTTAGGATAATTAATGCAGCGGCAACTGTGATGGTGTGGGCTTGTTCTTTGAATGGATGATCACCGATTACCTAAGGCTGTCTTCTATTCCGAGATGTCGGAATGCAAAATGGTAAAGCACTTTCTTGCTCGACTATACATAGGACTATATGACACACGAACGTCTAAGGTAGCCAACTTAATGCCTGTGCTATAGGTTACAGACGCGCGTTATATACAAATATATATTTTTTAGAAATATATAGATAATACACCCAGACTCGAGGCGGGAATCGAACCCACAAACCACGGGGCGGAAGGATGGGTCGCTGCCAACTGCGCCAAAGGGCCAGTCAAAAGTCATAGAATAGTTTTAATATTCAGTAATAACCAAATTGGTCGGTATTACCGAGTCAAAGGTGAATATTAAACAGGAATGGGGTGAATTGGACAAGAGGGGCGCGGGTCAATCGGCGCGAGGTGATCGCTATCGCCCACCGATCAAGGTTCGATTCCCGCGCGGCGTAATTAGATTGTTAGTCACATGCGATGTTTACGTGTCATATAGCGGGATAGGATGTTTTGATACTTTTAATTACGTATACTTTGATGCTTCACAACCATTGACTGTCCCGTTGCCGCTGTTGGGAGTGACCCAGTCTTCTGCTCCGGGGGCTGTGAGTTCGATTCCCGCCTCGAGTCTGGTTGTATGCTGTATAAGAATATACCAAATCTAAATTATTGTTAAATGGCGATAAAAAAAAATATAACCGGACTGAGTTTGTTGCGAGCTCTTCTCAGTACAATTCCATGTAAACTTAGCTCTAAGGCCATTTTTTTATCGCCAAAAGTAAACATATATTAAAAAATAAGTCTGACGTCATCCCCGGAATCCCCACAAACTCTACCATCTCACCATATCATCAATCACGCAGTGATATTAATCGGGATCCACAATTTTACTCACCTTCTGAAACAAGGAGCAGGTCGGAGGTCATCCATCCATCACCAGGCCGCGATAAGAGCTACTTAACCATGCAATCGACACAAATGCCGGCCATAATTAAGTTACGACAATCTGAAATACTAAACAGTAATCATGATTAAGCAACTACCATTTCAAATAACATTAATCTTGGCTGACACGTTGCCGCAGTGGGTAGTGACCATGCCTTCTGCTCCGGGGGTCGTGGGTTCGATTCCCACCTCGAGTCTGGGTGGTTCCACGCGCGTAAGTCCCTAGCCGGGTAGAGAACCTCTGTCTCCCCCTCCCGGTAACGCTGTGGAAGCCAATAGGGCCAACAGTAAGAACCACACAAAAAAAAAGCTCTTGGCCACATTTTTATTTTGGTTGGTCTTTCTGTTTACGAAGAGTAATTTCCCAAATAGACTTTTATAAAACACCTTTATTTTGTTTATTTGTATAATGAAATACACCTATCTAATATTTTGGCTTCCTATTAACTAAAAACAAAATGTCTTTAATTAACTAACAGCTTTTTACGGTACCCCCCCCCGCCCCCCCCCGCTCCCATTACGCATCCCCCTCATGCCGCTCCGCACGCACGATACACCCCTCGTTAAACAAGAATTGTGGCATCTGAACTCCAATAAAAGTGTCTCCCAATATTGATAAAAGTGCTTTATGCCTTGTATATTGAAGATATTTTTGGCCAGCTCGATTGTGTGTTACTACAACACTTTATCGTGAAGAGTCGAGTGGGTTTATAGCCTGGACAGTTGTGAGAAAAATATTTAAAAAAACAAAGGGTTTCAGTTTTTAGCGGAACCTTCATTTCTTACATACAAATATACAGTGCAATAAGGAAAACATGTTATTTATATCTACTAGCGAACCCGTTAGACGCTGTCCTGCCCGAATGCTGAGCTCTGGTGTTTTGATAGACGCGTAGTGCCTTTTGACGAACATTTTGAATGAGCGTGGATCAAGCGATAGAGATGTACATGTTCATGCGTCTGGCATTATCACGTAAAAATATGGTCCGTAAAGCGACTTTATAGACAATCAATTTTTGTTATTGATTAAAGTACTTCTAGTAATAAAAAGAAATGATATAAGAAAAATAAGAATGGCTTATATAAATAGTGGAACTAGTTTTTTGGAAGATTCCACATCAAATTAATTAAAAACAGTTTTGTGATTTACTTAATGTGCTTACTTACTTGCCATCATATTTTGTTACAGATGGAGATCTAGGTAGATATGCTGATGCTAGAAAAGCTTATATGAAACAAAAACATCGCATGATATGGGAAAGACGTAATGGCCCAAGCTATATCTAGCGCCGGCATTAGAACGCATCGCATGTTTCAACGTAAACTGACCAATTGCGTTTTAGGTCTAAAGTGAATTAATAATACAGGTAGCATCTTTTCAAGGTCCCCTATCAGCCAATCTAAGAACTATTTCGATATCTCCATCCAACGCTGACATACAGCTATTTTTGTCTTTTTAACTGAAATAGATTATTGTTAAAAATGCATGAAAAAAGCAATGGCCATTGCTTAGAATGTTTAAAGGGAGCGTTAATGTGGTGGGGGTGCCTGAGATATAAATTGTTTGCTATGTTTTTACTAATCACTTTACGAATAACCTTTGTAGAGTCTATCTCCTGATGATGCTTCGGATGACTTATTTTGGATTTCGTTTTTGGGTAGACGAAGTCTAACTGTGATATATTTTAGAGATTCATTAACGAACTTTTGAAAGTATTTCATGACATTCATAACTAATTAGTACATGTTACTTGGCACTTTTATTACTTGTTCCTACTTTGTCACGAACTTAATGTCAGCCTATAGATCAAAAATCTTATTAAATTCTTTTTACAATTAAGTGTAACAATTTTTTCATGTTAATAACTAAATACGTGCTACTTGGTAATATTTCAAAATTACTTTATTATATCAGCTTACGTCAATCAATCTCCTATGTTCTGTTGTAAAATACCTTGATATTGGCAAAATCATTTGTGTCCAATTGGTATTTTACGCGGACAAAGTCGACGGGCACTGCTAGTTTATAATATTAGTTATTGCTTACTAAAAAGCCCGTAACTATGTCCGCGTTTTTTTATTTTTATTTTTTAATTTAGTTAATTACTGTCTGTGTACAAAAATCAAGAAAAATAATTTATGCGAGTAATATTAAAATTAACTACGTCGGGAACATATAAAATATTCAAAAAATATTTTCTGTTTCCTTTTGAAATTTGTAATAATTCATAGGCACTCAAAACTGTCATCGCCAGAACTCCTATAGTACGCTGACAAACGTTGCCTTTCTATCTGTTCGTTGTTTTATTTGGGCGAATTTTATGGGGTGAGTGGCTTCTGCGATACTTTTACAATTACCTACCTGTGATCTGGCAAGATAATGATATACAGTGATGTAAAGAAAAATCAAAATCAAGTGTTGCTTAACACGTTAATTTCTAATATGAAATTAGCATCAACAAACAAGAATCGATGCAGTTCCACGACTTGCATGCAAGTATCTCTCAATCTTAAACACAGAAGCATTATTAACAATATTATTTCCTCAATGCTCGTTTAGTTTAGGTTCACTTATCTGCATTAAAACTTGGGTAAATGCGCTTTTTTTTTAAATCCGATCAAATTTACGCAGATGACTAAGAATAATGCACACATTCATAGTTCATAGCGAAGCTACAGCAATACGTTTTTGAATTTCTGATGTGTTGCAGTTGTCCATGGGCGTTGATAGTCACTTAGGGGTGACCCGCCTGCCCGTTTACCTCTTGTTTTATAAAAAAGATACTAAAATATTTACTTAATCATATTTTTTGTGAGAATTTGTCGCTGTTAAAATTAAATATTGTAAAATATATTAAACAAAATATATTAAATAAAATAGATTAAATATAAAATATTGTAAAATAAAACAAACATTCTGTCTTACAATTCAACAATGTGCGTTTGTTTTATAACAAAAAGGCAGATATTTTAAAGTTTCTTTTTTTTTTCATAATTATTTTAATTAGCCTTTTGTGTCCCACTGCTGGAGAAAGGCCTCCCCCTTCTTGAATCGTCTTCATGTATCTTGGTAGAAATACTATCATCTACAAAATAGATTTGCACTGTACTAGCTGTTTCTAGCAACTTTTGCCTTGTAAAATTAGGAAAGGTCTTAAGACTGCCTTAATCTAGTAAAAAATAATCTTAGAAAATTTTTTTAGTCTACTAACTATAAAGTACCTCTTGGCTAAATTTCATCATTTTATGTCCCATTGTGTTCAAGATTTCGCTTATATAGAATTATTTGTTTTGTATTGATAGATGGTTAAGATAATTTATAAAGTTTTTCTGTTTTGCAAATACATTTTTAAGCATTGATTTGATTTTGATACTTTACAAAAAAGTAAGCAGCTTTAGTCAGTGTACCTTACGGACTATTGTGAGGGTTACCACCCATTACGATTTCCCCAAATTCAACCTGTTTTCAATAGTGGTGTGTTTGTGTAGAAATTTAGTAACTTACCGAAATCTTAGAGTAGTATAATTTACGAATGTATAAATATGATTGACGTATAAATATTTCGTGAGCGTTAAGTAAAATATAATTAAACTAGCGAACCCGACTGACGTTGTCCTGACCGAACGTTGGATTACTTACAATTTAGCAAATTACATTATCCTATAACATTATTCTCCGTTCCCTTTCCATTTCCTTTTCGCTTTGCCATTCCTTTTTTATTTTTATACAAACCTTGTCCTAAAGATAACGAACACAACAAAAATAAATTATCAAAAAGTTGTGGAACACTACTGAAAAAGCATCACTCCTATAGATTTAAGGCTTTAAAATAGTAATTTAACTTGATATATAGATGTCTTATCTACCAAGAAAAATATATAATGAAAAAAATAACATATGAAAAACTACGCGAGCCCTCACAAAGCTTAGCTTTTTGCTCGTTGCTCTAAAGATTTTATGTGAAATATACTAATATGTAAAGCTGAAGAGTTTGTTTGTTTTCTTAAAGGCGCTAATCTTAGAAACTACTGGTCCGATTTGAAATATTATTTCAGTGTTAGATAGCTCATTAATCGAGGAAGGCTATAGGCAATATATCATCATGCGAAAATTGAGTCATATTTTTTTTTTACACAGTCGAAGTCGCGGGCACATCTAGTAAATTATAAATGAGTTTAAATTTGATAAGTTTAAATTCACTTAAAAAATAGACTATATACTTTCCGTGTATAAAACATAAACGTATGTCATATATTTTATATGATGAAAGTATTTTAAAGACGAGAAACTAATTTGTTTAAGATTTCTTTCTGTTTGTTATCTCACCAGCTATATTTAAATTCCCAGCCAAAGGATTGAAATGGAAAAAGTTATGAGTAAGCCTCCAACTGTCGTTATCGCCTAAGGAGTACACGATCAGCCCAAACGTGGTCACGTCCGGTATATAGGCGTACGCGTTGCGGCAGTCTCCATTGATGTCCACGGTTATGGAAGCCAAACCTGTAATAAATTTTCACAATTTTGATATTAACTTTTTAGGGTTCCGTAGTACAAGAAACCCTGATAGTTCCGTCTGCACGCTCGCAAGGTAGTCCCTCCCCTAGCATTTGCAAAGTATAGTCGAAATTCAAAATTACGAAGAGTCTTAAAAAAGAAGGTCGTGGCCTAATAATCAGTGGTCGGCATTTTGAGTCGATTGCTAGATTAAGTAGCTCTTGTTCTTACCTTGTGATAGATGGGTGATCCATTCTAATAATTGTTTATTTTTGATATACGACCTCCGTGTTTCGGAAGGCATGTAGAATAGTGGAACTCAATTAATGTCACTGAGTGATATTAATCGTAAGGTTGCAGAGATCGTGGTGGTACCGAGGATGACGTCGATGGCAATTGGTAATCTTCACTAGCTCCACAGCCACATATTCTGCGATCTAAGTGGAGCCTGGTAATTAACCAGGATAACGCTAGGAAGAAGAAGATTCAATGTTATATAAGATATAATATCATAGATGTAAATTTGTTGATGTACTTAATTCAAAATATTCTAGCTGCGTAAGTTTTCTAATTTACCTGTCGGTGTGTTGGCAGCTGGTAGGTCTGAACTCTTTAGAGGATATCTTAAGATCTGTCTGTCCGTCGCTAGATCGAATATAACGATTGAGGGCTGTTGAAGTTGTTGCGGGTTACCTAAAACATGTAATAACAATATCTATCTATACATTTAATTCGAGGTGAAAATTTTATTGGCTGTAGTGTTGATGGCGCGGTTGGCAGCAAACCTGCCTTCCGGGCCGAGGGTTGTGCGCCCGCCTCCAGTCTGGGTGTATATCTATTAAAATATGTATTGATATATTTCAAGGAAAATGTTGGCTGTTATACTATTATATTATTACATTATTATTATTCTATTACAGGTAACAACCTGTAACACCGTTTGTCAGCTTACCATATCTTATAAATAAAAAAACTTATCATGAAGAAAGAATATCTGTAGATACGGGTAGGTTATATAATTATTTTTTCTGACCGAATTCATCATGGCAGAGACTAAACAACTAGCCCTACAAACTTGAAACTATGTAAGAAAGAAAGAAATAAGAAAAAACATTTATTACAAAGTTCTATGTATCATACATATAACTTTTACAGTACTTTTTTTACAGTATCAACATTTTACAATAAATCGGCATTTTCCGCGACTTTTTGCAGGATGCGCAGAGCACACACACACGCACTCGCGCGCACACACACACACACACACAAGCGCGTGCACGCACACGAGCACGCACACACATAGAGTAGAAACTAGAACATTGCTCGATAAAAAAGTGTCGCGTTATAAAAGCGCTGTCGTGTTAACATAAACTTGGAAATCCATATTATGTTCTACATGAACGTTTTTTTAACGCACTTTACAAAAGCTCTCGTGCGAATGAGGACTTAAACCTATCATATTTATCTAGTTTTATCTTATCATTCCAGTAACTTACCAGGGATTTCCAGTAAGCCTGTGTCCACCATCCAAAGTCTTCCGCACTCATCTGCTCTGGTCCTATACACGGATATCAGAGACCTGGCTTGGTATATATCGGGGTAGGGTCGTAGAGCTGGAGAACGACTTTTGCCATCCCGCGAAAGAGATAAGAAATTTAGTGTGGAAGGAATACCTTAAATATAATATTTTTAAAATTTTAAGTCACCGTACTTCGAGTTCGTCACTTAAAAGAAGAAGTAAGTAGCACTGAAGGGCGTTGCCAAGGGGGAGCAGGGAGGCACAGTTCCCATTTCCTCCTAGCACTGTTTTCTTTGGAATTGGCTACATTCTTTGAATTTCTAGGGAGGGCCAGCTACCCTTACATAAAAATTCAAAGAATGTAGCCAAATCTATTAATCTATTTGTCTATTCCCAGAATTTGTTTCGCGATTCAGTCTAAACTTTATCGAAGATTCATACTTTTCCATCCTATATTTTGGGCTGTCCGTTTCCCTCTGGTTCATTGGCGGGCGACGCTGTAGGTAGTATTATCAGTAGTTTCATGAGTTATATTAAAGACTTAAAATTACTTAAATAATAATAATTAATTGGAAGTTATTCAGAATTATGACTCCACAAGTATTCTAGTATCTTATTAAATTAGATATGTTTCATAAATTGATTGTGATTTTACCGTATCTTCTCCGTGGCACAGTAATAAACAACCTATCACCGACCCTCTCGACGCCCATGGGTAAATTATTGTACTGTATGAAGAATTTGCCCCTTTCATCTGTGAAACATCATAAAAATATTATATTATTGATGTTTAGTTAATAACAGATAATTATCAAATATATATTCAAATTGCAACTGTGTATTTTTAACTTGCATTTCGATGGCTCCTATGTAAAGTATCGTAAGCCACATTTTTGCCATGTTTACTTTTTTACGTTTTATAAATGAACTGGACAAATTCTAGTAATCGGATAAATTTTAAAGTCAAGTATTTTTAATATACTTTACTTAGGAGCCATCTATTTGTATAGGCCGAGTTCATTGGCTATAATTGTAATAATAATATGTTCGTATACAGAGATGAATTTCTTAGCCTTCCATGGATTTACCGTGCGGGTGCTGGGTCTATAGCGCAGAGGAGGCGATCAACCCTTATAATTACGTAAGGTGCCTCCCTCCTTAGCATTTCCAAACTATTAGACGTAGAGACTTGAAATTTTCCATATTGATAGAACATGCTGAAGACTCATTAGGAAAATTATTCTGAACGTAATCGAACAACAATTTTGAAGTTATTTAACAAATACGCTAATAGCGTATCAGATACGGAACCCTTCTGTATAAGCGTGTCTTGGCACGCTCTTGGTCATTTGGTCATTTTTTTATTTTATACTATGTAATGATATATGAGAAATTGGATTAAATTTGAAAACAGGAATCTTGATTTAATTATTGGTGAAACATATGCATCTATACAAATGAATAAGATTTTTGTGTCTATTTTTGTTGCTTATGCAGCAGTAATTGTATACAAATGTGCAATTATTTAAGGTCAATCATAGATCAACAAGGTGGAAGATTCACATAAGCATATTAAATGTGATATACTTATTTTTGCACTTTCGTACAAATTTATAAGGACAAGCAACAAGATTGTTTAGTTCAGTGGTAGTACTCCTTTTCTTTCTGTTTATTGAAATACAATTAGTTTAATCAATCTCTGAAACTATAATAATATTAGATATTCTGATACCATTATAAAAATAAATTTTTCATTATTAATGGATACTGGACTTGTTATATCTATACTAATATATAAAGCTGAAGAGTTTGTTTGTTTCCTTGAATGTGCTAATCTCAGAAGCACCTCTGGCTCCTTACGCTCGTGCCGGATGCGGATTTGGTGCCTATATCTAAGAAGGAGAAAGAAATAACATTCAATTTTGTTTAAATAAACTAATTGACAGCATAAGTTTATCGTATTATTTCAACCTACGTTTTGAAACACCATTTTTAAGCATATCTTTAATACATCCTTAATATATTTATAGTAATATAATGTTCTTAGTTAAAAATGACTACATCAAGTTTACTACTAAAATTGCAATAGTTTTTTACTCTATCCCCGTATAATTAGATTATTTTTACCAGTAGTGAAAGTAGTATGTGCATAGTAGACATGTGCTAAGAAATGATTTTCCTGATCTGACTAAGGAGGTATTATTATACCAAAAAAAACAACATATAACACTATTATTTTTATATTAAAAGGTAAATAAATCATATAAGGATAAGGCCTAATGGTAAAATTCTTATTTTTTCCTCCCCTTTTTTTGGTATCACCTAATTATTATTGCAGCAAAACTTTACCCTTACTACAACTCGGTTGGTTCCATGGAAGAAATCGCTATTTAGCGATAAGGTCGCCGATTGCAGCTATTAAAACTAAATATTATGTAGTATGTATTTTTGTGGTGTGCAATAAAGAATATTCATTAATTCATTCATTCATTCCTAACAAACCTAATGCAACAATGTTAAATAATAAATTTGTTCTTTCGTATATAAGTTTTAAATGGTTGATTTTGATACGTTAAGCTCTATGCCACGTTCAAGATCATAACATTCTATTTTAATAAAAATAATAATGTTGCCTTAAAAAACAACATTAAAAAATCTTTGATAGGTATTCGAATAAACATCAATAAAAGGGCATTTTTTTATATCAATCTACAGGGAGAAAATAGCGTATAAAAGTCAAAAGTAGAAACACGTTAAATTATTATAAAGTTATATATTGTGATCAAAGATGTTCGCGCCTAACGCCTAACGGTCCCGACGGGGGCGCTGGTGGGCAAATAAATGAAGAACGGGCGTGTCGCCGTGTTTTGTTATTTTTCTCAGAGACATTAAAGACGACATCTTGGGAGCAGACTTATGAACGTCCAAGGAGAGGAGTGCCTTGCGCACGGAGCTCTGCCGGAATTTTACTTCCGGCATAGAGTAATCATAACATAAAGGTGCACGCGCAGGTACAGCAGTACAGGAAAAATCTGATGTTCCGCGGTTGCCGCGAAATTAAATAATCTTGATTAATGAATAGTGAAATAAATTTGACTATTCATGAATCAAAATTTTTTTATACTTATATCTGTACATACTATAAAAAGAGACCTTTAGGAATACTTAAATGAAAAAAAATCACAATACTATTAACCATTTAATAAAATAATATTGCTAGTTGCTAAAACTGTTTTACTGATGTTAAAAACTAAAAACTTCGCACGACGATTTTCAGCAAGGTCCTCCTTTTGTCGCCGGTGGCAAAGAAACACAGGTCAACAAATTGAACTATAATGTTTTTTTTACATTTCCTTTTGTTTTGCCGATTCTAATTTGATATGAGTTAAAAAAGCTCTTCTCTATGATGTACTAGCGTGAGTTCGCTCGAGGTAGCCGTAGTCTTACCTGAAGTTTCGCTCGTCTGCTATTAGTCAATTTACCAATCACCTATATGTCTTCTCAATAAAAGGTGACACTGGCCGAAGGTTTTATGATCTGGTTTAATATAGCACATTATTCAAAAGTATCTCGAAATAGCGATCATTTTTTTAATCATTTTAAGACTGTTTCTTTCTTTCTTTTCACTTAAGACTCATTATAATATTATGAAGTTCCTTGAAATCCGTATCAAACAGTGCAAAAGATGATGTTACACTGGGATGTGAAATATAATTTCTGTATGAAGTATTATGCAACGATATGTTTTCAGCTAGAGATTTTCCTAAATTTGAGAAACAATAATTTGTAAAATTAACAGATTATAACGGTGAAGTCTTTATGTTAAGTAATTGTATATTTGATGTCTTTGATGATGATTTATATTATATAATATTTATTTGTAAACAAGATGCATGTGTCAATTCGATTTCTTTAACGATAGTTTTGTGCGTATTTTTTATATAAGCGGTAACCCCGTCGTTTTTGTTTAAATGAATAGTAGGGAGGTCGGATATCAAATGTAATCCAGTATTAGAATGGGTCACCCATCTATCACCTGGTCGCAGTCAGAGCTACTTAACCCAGCGATCGACTCAAGTGTCGACCACTGATTAGACCACGACCTGCACGAATTTTTGGAAGTTAAAGCAAAAAACATATATATATATTTATGTATTAGAGGAATATGTTTTTTTTGTTTTAACTCCGAAAAATGTTAAAACTAATTATTAGAATTAGAAACATCGTACTATTAATAATGAGGCTCATTTATGAAAATTAAAAATGAACTTAAATTCTTGAGACAATTATTTTAAAATTAATTTCAAAATTCTTGGTTGTTTCGGTCCTTCGTTTAATACTCGTGTCGTTTCTTACCGCCGTTACCTTATGAACGTTACACCACAGTATCTTGCCTACTTATGAGTGAAATTATCCGTCTATTTATCAATGCTTATTTTTCATATTGTTCACCGGACTACATTACAATATGATCCTGTATATATTTATTTCCTGTATATACATCCGATAGGAAAGGATTTTTACATTAGACCAAATTAGATAAGATAAGATAATTTATTTCTCAAAAATTTTTTACATGTACATCACTGAAACATTACATTACATGTGTATGTTAAGTCTATTCGCACATTTAGACAATCGAGTGTTATTTAAATACTATGAATAAAGTATACAATTAAGACAAGATGAGCAATAAGCTGTCGCGTTTCGTCCGGTTTGTGAGAGTTCCCGGTGGTCTAAGACCACTTTTTAAAGGCCGGCAAGACATCTGCAAGCCTTCTGGTTATGCATATGCGTCGCCATGAGCGTCGGAAGACACTTAGGTGCCTGCTGCCTACTCGTTTGCCCCTTGTAAAATAAATAAAAAGGCACCTACGAGCCTCCTGGTACGTACTGTACTCTGTACTCCTGCCACTTACGTATATGGTCTGCTCGTTTGTATCCATGTAATATATTAAAATTCCACGGAGCCAATAGGCGAGACGACAAATTTTGAAAAATAGGTTTACAATGTTCCTAAGTATCTATTATTGCCAAAAAAGTTAATACTTCTGCGGGAATTTACGTTTTTATAGCAGAAAAAAAAAATTATAAATTTTAAAACTTAAATTCCCGCCAAAATAGTCGAAGTTGTCCTGACATCACTTTATCTTAACAGCGCGTTCCGCTAAGCGTCATCTCGAGGTTTTCCCCGCGACTATAACGATCGCAGTTGTCAAATGTCAATGAGCACTTTAAACTCTTATTGGAACGCACTAGAACATACAGTAACATCATACGCTCTGCTGGGTGTTTTAACTGTCATGGCGGATTGTTGGATTTTGTACTTTCTTTTTTTTCTTAATCCCTATTAATCGTGCTGCCGCCTATCGTGGCAGGCTTGAGGAATAAACTTACCTCTTCCAAACGAACCCCCCCTCCCTCTGGCACCGAACCGACTACTGGAGTACCGATCGTTGCGGTCGTAGGGCGTGGGCCGGTAGCCCCGGGAGGATTTGAACCCGCTGCTCTCCATGCGAGAGCCGTACGCGCGCACCTCGTCCGCTGAGCTTATGAACACCTCTATGTACCTGTAAATGGAATGTTACAATGTAATAAAAATATCAATTAATTCAGAATTAGAGTTGACATATTTTTTTCTTTTTTTGCTTTTCAATATTCGATAGGGCTCGGTCAAAATCAGTAGGTACTGACGGAAAGCAATCACGTTTCCTGAATTTGTATAAGTCACTCTCTCACATTAACTTCGACACCCTATTTTGCTGTCTGTGAGATAAAATTATAGCCAAAAGGGGATTAAATTATACATTGTCTAACATTGAAAATAGGGTAAAACGCCAGTCAAGTATATTATAACATCATGTAATAGATAAAATCGTGTTACATAACCAATTTTACCTTCTCATGCTGCACGACTATATTTTTTTAAGGTCATAGAAAATGATCTATTATTAAATTTTAAATATCATAAGTCTAGTATCAAGTAACTTGTAATTAATTTCAATCCGGATATAAAAAGTATTGGTACTTAAAATAATATTAAAGCAATAATTTTAATTGCTTTAATTAACGGTAATTTCGCCCGTTTTTTAAGAAAAAAATTTTTCGAGTGATAATAAACAATTTTTTGTGAGACGGTTACAGCTCACAGACAGTAACAAAAATAAAATTATTAAAAAAGGAAAAACATTGTCTATTACACGTTCTACCCATTAACAATTGGTACCACAGTGTAAAAATAAAACCAATCTCTCAGAGTAACAAAATCCACCGGTCTTCGTCTTCGTCTCCCCGCCGTCCGCCCCGTCCCGCTCCCCTCGCCCTTCGATCGCCCAACCTTCGACAACTCAATAACCAATCAAGAGTGCATTTCTAAAGGCTTTCGCATTACAATGTGACATTTTATGGTAAAAAAACATAAACAAAGCATTAGAAATTATTTAAAAAAAAAAACTAACATAGTTTTCAGCATGCATGCACTTTTTTTGCGCGTTTTTGTGTAAACCTTATGCTTAAAATACAAACAATTTTCCATTGATCCCATATTAAATTTTAATAACGTTATTTTTTCTTAATGGGAAAGGCAACTGGAGTGCTTTAGATGTATACAGTGAAGCTAACAGGTTAACCAATCCCGTAACATACAGCTGCTGATAATTTTGTTCAAGTAAATTACAATTATTTTGTACTCCAGATAAATATTTTTTTTAATTTATTAATATACAAGATACATGAAACTAAAAATAAAAGATAAAAAATATCTATGATTTTTACGTAAACATGTTCCTAATGTGCAAATGAAAAAAAAAAACATTGTTTATGCTTATTTCACCAAAAATGTCGCAGCGAGAAGCATTTAAGAAATGCGATTAAGTTGTTTCATTAGCCCTTATAATTTAACAAGATATCCCAATCATCTAAAAAAAACACCTCCAAAAATTGTAAAGAAACTGTGATTTATAGAATTATGCTCGGATACAAATAGAATAATGTCTCCTTTAAACTGAATATGTACTATGATAAACTTTCTCCATGGTGATAATATTAAAAAAAAAATTGATCAGAAATATACTTTTATAAATCCAATGCATTTGTTTAATGTATGCGGAAATGGGGTGTATATTTGATATTTTGTTTTAATAGTAACATGAAAACTTGCGTATTGTATATAAAAAAAATCCAAAAAACACAATGAATGTTGTCATATTTTTGTTGCCATCCAACCTTAAGTAAATAAGATCAGCCTTATCGTAGTACATATTTCACTTAAAGCTATCATTGTGTTAGTGGTTTGAAGTTACTTGCGCTTTAATTGTTAAGCTAGTATTACTAAATTATATAAAATGAAGCAATAATAGCAATTGTTCATTCCTATAAATCACAGATCTAAATAAAAAGGGGTCCCAGAATAACCCTCTACACCAATTTAGTGAATTTTTGTGGTGTGCGTCAGGATTGTGCGATGGTGGATGGCAATAATGTTAGAAACTTCTTAACATACAATTTGAGGCTGAAATCTTCTTTTTACACATAATAATAAATAAAAAACTGTAGTGTCAATGCAGCACAGTTATTGTTATTGTCGCTTTTTCAAGAGTTTAAATTACAACTGCCATATTATTAAAATTATATTATCAGCAATATATAAATATAGTAAATCATAAGTATCAAATATAGTATGTTTTCACACTTATAATCAATTAAATTTACTTTATATAACTTTTAGGTTTACAGTACTAATAGACCAGACTTTTTTATAAACATAATTAACTTTATGTGTATACACATATATGGCGATTACGTTTTGATAAACTTTATATTAAGCAGAATATGTATAGTGACTAAAAATTTAGCCTGAACTTAACAAAGTTTTTTTGAGTGCACTGTTGGTGCAGTTGGCAGTGACCTTTTCTCCGATTCAGGAAGTTGTGGGTTAGATTCCCGCCTCAAGTATGGGTGTATTATCTATATGTATGTATTTATATATTTCTATATAAAAAAAATTGTGTATAACAGGCGTCTGTTACCTATGACACAGGCATTGTCTACCTTAGGAACAGACGTGTATTCGAGCGCCATCTCTTGAAATTAACGAAATATTAGCGATCTATTCACCAGTATTAAGTGATAATTTACAAATATAGACTTAGCATATAAAAGACAGGCCGCCTTTTACAACTTATTTGAGTATTTGCACCCATTCGCGTGCCATATTAGCATACAGTTGTGTAAATTAACACGAGGTATTGGCTATCTATTCACCTCTGTATTATATGATAATTAACAAATATTGATTTATCTTATATCAATCTGTTACTTTAACGTGAATTACATATTTTACGTAAAGATAATTTCCAAAACCAATGATCAAGTTAGTTTTTATTATCATTTTTTTATTTTACGGAAATTTAACTTTATAGATAATGATGAAAAGTAAACTTTATCAATAGACAGAAAAATATTAGAACATTTTGTAGATTATATAAAATCTTATATCTTGTCGTACCAAAGCTGAAGAGTTTGTTTGTTGGTTTGCTTAAACGCCCTAATCTCGGAAACTACTGGTCCGATTTGAAAAATTCTTTCATTGTTAGATAACCCATTTATCGAGGAAGGCTGTCGGCTATATGTATATCATCACGCTAAAATTTTTCAGGGTTCCGGGTACTATTACATTGTTTGTTTGCTTGCTTGAACGCGCTGATCTCAGGAACTACTGGTCCAATTTAAATTATATCAGTGTTAGATAGCTCATTTATCGCGGAAGGCTATTATAAGAATTTACAGAAAGCTCCCTTTTGGGAGGCTTTCGATGGACCGTCTCGGTCTCCCGAATTGCACACGCATTATGTCCACGTTTATTTGGGTAAAATAAAAAGTTTAAAGAACACTATAATCCCCCCTATAACACGGTCCTCTTATAACGCATTAATATTATTCTATAACATATAATATTATAATATCTACACTAATATACAAAGCTGAACAGTTTGTTTTTTTGAACGCGCTAATCTCAGGAACTACTAGTCCGATTTCAAAAATTCATTCAGCGTTATATAGCCCGTTTATCGAGGAAGGCCATAGGCCATATAATTTCACGCTAAGAATAAGAATATATTTATTGCCAAACAATATTCGTGGGATCTATTCGTGTTTCCAAATCCCCTATTTAGAGATAAGTTTAATTGGTATGAAATAGCTCATTTTATTGTATAGAGCCACTCTTCGTTCCACCCTCGATCGGGAGTCATTATGTTGTCATAAGACTAGTTAGTGCTCTTTGTTTTGACATCGGACGGGATATTAGTTACTATTTTTTTTATTATATAGAAGCATTTTTACGTCATACCTCGTATAGAATCGTTAGTGTAATTAATTTTAGTTTTTGAATATATCACATCACATCTATCTAAGCATCTAGATATAAATGAAAGATAAATGAAGTTGTTAAAATTGATAAATGTATTTTGCATTTCTTCTTCTGATCGCTCCGCGAACCACATAGAAGATATTAACGCTGATCTCAATAATTTGGTGAGTTTCATTTTATTATACTACTAGCTGTATGACGCGAATTCGCCCGCGTTAATTGAGTGATCTTGTTAAAATTTGAGAATTTTTATTTTTTGTGCGAAGCCCAAAATTTAGCTACACGACAAAATAGCCTATGTTATTTCTCGTAAAATCAGACTTCTACCAGTGCAATTCCTATAAAAATCGGTTCGGCGTTTTGGAAATTACCCGGAGCAAATATACATACAGACACAGAGAAAAGAATAATTTTGACTTTACAAATGGACCCTTCAATTTCGTAATTTATGTTTATAGAAGACTTATTCAAAATTGTATAACGCATTAAAGAATAATTTCCTTTGCATATAAAACACAATATGTGTTCCTTATTAGTAAAGTAATAATAAAATTAACTTTAAGTGATTAAAAGCACTAAATAAGCTTGTTCTATAAAAATGTTACATTATTTATATGGAGATATGTTTTAGGTATGGAGATTAGATTAGAAGGTGTAACATATCTTATGAGAGAAAAGTAGAAAAAGTGTTCAACATTATAGCTCAGAAAGTAAGAAGAAAAAGAAAAGCGCTGGTATAAACAAATGGTGTGGTATTAGCTTAGCAATAGTAGATTAATTGACCAATAACCTTCCAGAATGGCAGTGGTTAGTGTAGGCAAATGTTGAGGTATGGTTTTGTCCGAAACCGGTATTCAATTAAAAGGGTTATAGGTTGCATTATTACAAGTTTCTAACGTCTATCGCATTCGCTGGTCAGTTTTAACTTAGATCTAGTAGTGATCGTTGTGACAGAAAGAGTCGAAAGCATTAGTTAAGTCGCTTACAAATTGAAAGTGAAAAGTTTATGATTAACATTAATAAGTTTCCATAAAAGGTAAGTTTTTCATGAGACTATTACATGATATATTGTTTTGACATAATTTGTTAAGTAGTGTTTTTATTAGGTCATCTATTTATGTTGCGAGTAATTTTTTTGGGCAAAGTCTCATCACAGTTTTAGAAAAAATACGTTATTTTAGGAAATAAATCATATAGCAGGATCTGTATCACCCTAAGAGTTTCATTTCGAGGGTTCATTTTTATAAAATGAATATACCTCATATTATTGTAATTTAGAGTATAGATATACATATATGTCCTGGAAATTGTTACATATTTTGTCAAATTTATTTAAAAAATATTGATAATATTACAAAAGAAATTAATAATAGCATTTTCCATCTATACCGCTATAGTAAAACAACTTCACACCGAATAAAAACGCGTGCTATAGACATTAACAATATTCTCCACTTAGCCGCGCAAAAAGTGAGAATACTTAAAGATAAATTATAGAAGATGGACGTACGAGATAACACATTTAAATATGGCCCCCCCTCTCGGACTCTAAGCCGATTCAATTGCCGAGTCGATTCAGTTGCCGAGTCGATTCAGTTGCTGAGTTGGTTCTATTGCCGAGTCGACTCAGTTGCCGAGTCGATTCAGTCGCTGAACCGATTCAGTTGCTGAGCCAATTCAACTGCCGAGTCGATTCAGTTGCCGAGTCCATTCAGTTGCTAAACCGATTCAATTGCCGAGTCGATTCAGTTGCCGAGTCGATTCAGTTGCTGAGTCGATTCAGTTGCTGAGTTGGTTCTATTGCCGAGTCGATTCAGTTGCCGAGTCGATTCAGTTGCTAAGCCGATTCAATTGCCGAGTCGATTCAGTTGCCGAGTCGATTCAGTTGCTGAGTTGGTTCTATTGTCAGCAAGAAACTCGTTAGCCACAGTTTCAAAATGTAATCGTTGTGTAAGAATGTTTCAAATTCGGGGTTATTTTTCCCTTCCGCTGCGTGCGCTGCGTGAACGGTTAATGTTTCACAAAAATCATGAATGACAGAATTGTTCCCCTTTTAAACTTCTAAATAAAAGTCCGCGACAGCATATATCTATCTTTTAAGGACTGCTCACTACAACCTTTTTTATGCTGAACAAATTTGTTCGAAAATACTGCATTATTTGTGAAGTTTTTTTTTTATAAAGACTATATTAATCCTTATCCAAAAACTATATTTTAAGTCCCAAAGTGATACGAGTGGCCCACGCGGACTATCGCGTGGTAGGGGGGAATATCGGATGCGAAATTTTACACGCAATTTTTATAACGTACGTCAATACTATAGTGAACTTAAGACGCTTTTTAGTTTATATTTATAACAAAATATATTTATTTAACTGAAAAGAACAACAACTATAAAAAATGTAATAAAAATAAACAAAAACTTTAAAGACTTACGACAATGTCAAAATTAAACGTTAAATCGTTGTTTACGAGAGCCCTTGTTCATAGGTGTATTCATGTTGAAAACAGATCTAAGTTAACGCAAGCAGGAAGCAAGAACGTTTACGAACAAGGTTTTTAAATTTAACGGTCGAAACTATCTGCCGCGACCTCTCCCCCTTTGGGGAAGGAACTAGTAGCCCCCCTTCCCCCACCTCTTCAGACCAAACGCCGCGAACAATAATGTACAATCGAACCTATCCGAAGTTACACGGAAAGATCGCACGGCACGGGCGCTTCGGGCAGCACGGACGTTTCGCACGGCGCGGGAGTCTCAAACGTCGCAGACACTATGCACGACGCGGGGGCTTCAGATGTCGCGAACACTTAGCACGGCACGTGCAATATGGCGGCGCGGCGGAGCGAGTGCATCACTCGAGCTCAAGAAGCAGACATCCGGTTATCGCGAGAGACAAGGAGCGAATGAAGAGAAGAGAGCAGCTCCTTCGTTTTTATGCGCTGTTCGCGGGCGTAGCCGAAATTCACGGAGGGAGACCGAAATATACTGTAACTACCAATCAAAGCGAGGTTTGTTAAGTAACCTCTAGCAATACCGTAAGGAGAGCCGTTTTTTTGCCATGAACCGTGCCCAAATTTTGTTGCAAATGTGTCCATTATTCATATTTACAAACTGTTTAATTCTGTTAAAATCTATTATAATTCCATTGTTAATTACCTATTTGATTTAATATATAACTATATTTTGCCATAAACACTGTTCTAAGACCGTACTTTACTTAATACAAATTTTACGACGCTATACTTTGTTCTAGCCTTCTTAGTTATCAACAATTTCTAATCGATTTTATCTATTTACTATAATTCTGTACATACTCTTATTTCTTTATTTATTTATTTGTATTAAGCTATAAAATACCTATTCTGTGAAATAAATTATATATAAATTTTCTATAAGAATTCAAACAACATTAAAACGTACTTACTAATGTGAGATTACACGATTGCGTAATATTTCAAAGTATTGCGTCATCCATATAGAAAATATATTAAATAGTCAATATAAAGGAGTTTTACAAAATATTGTTGTATAAAACTGAAATATACCTTGTTAATATGCGAGATGAACAATAGTTTTAAGTTTTTAATTTCATTTATGTTAGATCCGTCTCTAGTATAGTATAGTATATTATAATAGGATTCTTATAGGCAATTTTTTCGAGAGTTTAGAGATTTTTTTAGGAGTTTTATACTGTTTATAAATAATTGTCATAGTAATTGTGAATAGAAAACAGTCAAAGAATGGTTTATTTTTATGTTTAAGAATAGTTTAATTCATAATAGTCTCACATTAGTAAGTACGTATTAATGACACTTAAATTCCAATAAGATTCTTGTATATAACTTATGTATAATTTCTTTAACAGAATAGCTATTTTATAACTAAATACGGATAGATAAATGAACAAACAATTATATGTACAGAAATATAGTAAATAGATAAAATGAATAGGAAATTTTTGCATACTAACTAGTCGTGAATAAGTATTGCGTCATAAAAATTGTATTCCGAAAAATACGAATTTGAAACATTATTTATGGTAAAATATAGTTATAAAATAGTCTAAATACATTAATAGCGACAGAATAATAATAGATTTCAATAGATTTAAAGAGGTTGTAAAAATAAATAGGCGGTATACGTTGTGTACAACTCCGGACGAAATTAGCGGCTCTCCCTTCGGTATTGCCGAACCTTACGGATGAAACCTGTAGTTGTATGGGCGGTATAGTTCGCTCCTGCTGATACTACGGTGTAAAGTGAAGTTTATAGAAGCCCTGTTCCTGAACAAGTTGGAATATTCCAGAAAAATCAAGCCCCGGCGTTCGTTTAGTGGTCCATTGAAGCATGAATCTCCCGAGAAGAAATGAAGAATTGTTATTAGGGAAGATGCCAGTGACACGGCAGGAAAAAGTGAAAAGTGCGCTGTCTGAACCAGACCCGCCTACGTCGGCAGCGAACCGTCACTACCGAGGCCAGCTCTTGAAGAGTCCCGCGCCTTCCAGCAACAGGGGAAGACCACACTGAAGAATTTTTGCGACTCGAGTTAGCCGCTGCGGAGCGCCGTCATCGTCGTGGAAGCTGAAGAAACGCTCGTGTTTACAAGATGGAAGGCGTCTGCGACCACTCGGAAACCGAAACCGTCTGGCTAGTTGACAAATGGTTAGTTACTTTGTTTAATAACTTGCTTAGTTTTAATTTTATAGTATTTTCTGATTTTTTTTTTCATTACGTAGCGTATACGATATGTTATTTAATGAGAGTTATGTATGTATATACCATTATGTATTACTTGTGGGTAGTTCTAATAGCTGAGTAGCTGCCATTTTGTAGTCGTTGCACTGCTTTACAAATATTATAAATTTTGTGACTGTATACTTTTTTTTTAGGCATAATTTGATTCTAAGTGTTTTTTTTCGTTTTGCTTATTGTGTCTTTTTTTCCCTAATTAAGTTGAAGGTTTATTTTTTTTAGTTCGTACTATTTATTTGTAACTAGTGTAAAGTGGTGCCAACCACTACAAATAGATGCATTTCATTCATTCATAATGAATAAAAATTGTTCCTCAGCCGAGTCCTATGCTGCCATCTAAGAAGTTGCAGCCTCTTCCAGAAAAACCTGCGGTCAACAACATCTGGAACAGCCAGAAGTTCCTCTCAAGTCTGAACTCTTCTGTGGCGGGACTTCCAACTAAGAACGGAACCGGCAGCATCCATAACACAATCCATCAGGTATGATATACATGGTTATTTCGGTGTCATAAAGCTGATTACAAATCTATATCATGTTAGAAAATTGTTCATTAGCTTTTTAGTGATTTTAACCTACTAGTGACCAGAGCATGCTTTTAAAAGAAACTTGAAGTTAATATTGCTAATAAATCAATTTTATATACTAAATAGGAAATTAAATGCTAGTAGAATATCTCTAGCTATGTAAGAGCCTGTCACACTTTCAAACTACTCGCTAAAGATACGTTTTTGCTTGTAATTTCCCAGAACTAGAAAACGTCTTATTCACGTTTAGCGTTATGTTCCGCGGTGTCATAGGGGCCGGTCGGTGCCGCACAGTAGGGATACCCCTGTGGCGTCTAGAACCACGATTTTGGATCCCCCAAGAAATGGGGGCTTTCGAACTTCCCAAAAATGTCAAAATTTAAATTCCTCTTCACAATAAAGCCCAATTAAAAATCAACCTTATATACCGAGCAACTGTCTGCATCCCGCGGCTACGTTTACGTGATTTCAGTGATTTTGTTAAATTTTAAGGATTTTTATTTTTGCGCCCAGAACTCTAATGAGTTTTAAAAACTGAAGACGTCTATGTTACTCCTTGCCACTTCAGCTATCTGTCAGTGAAAGTCTCATCATAATCAGTCAAGCCGTTTCAGGACAAACAGACAGACAGTTTTTTAACTTGCATTTTTATAATAGGTATCATATATATAATATAAACATATGCAATGAGTAAAAAGAAATAATTTCCTCACGTACAAAATTTAAGAACAGTTACATTAAGCAAACTTCTCCCATACTCATAAACAAATTCCGAAGTTTTTTTTAATCTATTTATTTCTTCATTTCAGATATTACTTATATGAGACTTTCTATAAACTCCTTCGAGTTTATCCGGTCCTTATTTACCTACTTGTGTTAATAGTGACCAAAGAACAAAGTAGCAATTTATACGACCAGTTGAAACTTTTTTTAAATTATATTAAAATTTTTATGTATTTATAGTTTATTTGACACACTTAACAATAGCAAGAAGACCTATTTTTTAACTTTGTCCTTTATATTCTCATAACTTCTCCCATGAGATTTCAAAGCTTGTGCTAGTGTAGAACTTTTATTTGAAAAATTATTTAAAACCAATGACGAAGTTGACGAACAACTAATAACAATAGTTTTAACGCGCCAAAGTATTTTTTTTTCATTAAACACCTTTCTATGTGCAAGCCAGTTCGAAATTTAAATTAAACCTTTGATAAGTTATCTCTTTGGTCGCGATGTTGTGGAGTAGAACATCGTTCCATTTTTAACTTACACTACAAATATGATTTTACTTAGTAATTTATTTGACCGCTAAACACGACACATATGGATTTTCATACAAATATTGCCTGCCGCTGGTCGACCAGTACAGCAAGTTCGATTTATCTCGAAGAAGGTTACCAAAATAATGCCCAAATTTCCAAGGTAACTTTGAGAGATGCTCTAACTTTGCTGCGGATATATATCTAATATCGCACAGGACTTTGGCTTTGACATTGATGTCTTTATCATTTACAAAAGAATTGGACTTTAATTCCATTCTTATAAAATATTAAAGAACGAATTTCAAATGACTAGTCGATCTAAGAGTCAGTTGGTCAACTGGAGAAGTACACACTATACTGAAAAGTCGCGGGCAAATAATTCTATTCGCGCCATATTTGTTTGTCTAGTCGACCAACAAAGTGCTTTACCATTTTAGATGACAACTCCTACTTAAAGTAAATTTTGCTAAGGGTTATTGTTAGAAATTAACGTACTGCATAGCAAGCAAAAATGAGCGGTTTCGTATGCAAATTTGGTACTTTATACTTGAAGATCAATTTAAGCTACTGATCCGGGTTAGAAGGACTGCAAATATAGTCCAGATAGCTACAAAGTACTAACAATTTCAGGCCTTATTATTTATTATACACAAATAAATAATAAGGCCACCCATTAAAAATGGTTCCTACAAAATTAAGTGTAAATTACAATTTTTGCATGTTAAGTATAAAGTACAAAGCTGGAGCGACTCAACTCCAAGCACTTATCTGTTTAACTAGCTGTGCCCGCGACTTTATCCACGTAAAACAGGCAGAAAAATTTGATTTAATTTTAGCGTGATGATATATAGCCTTCCTCGATAAATGGGCTATCGTCAGGATCAGTCCGTCCGACGGCGTCCACGATCGAAGACACCGCCATACCGTTCCTGTATCATCTGTCCGTAACAATAGGGCTATAATAAAGAGGTCTAAAGGCTAATTTTATTTGACGCTATTATTTTATATAGAAAATTAATTTTAATAGGTACTTAAGAACGTCTTGTAGCCGCTGCTACATAACAAGATGGCAATGATGTCGAGTGGAAAGATACACCAAAGCAAACTAGATGGCGCTGTACCTGCAACTCGACGGACGTGGTACAAATGCTCTCAGGTACTATACAAAATCCAAGTCACGCTAGTGAAGTTTCTACGCACGATCAATATATATAGACCTCCCGACGGTTAAAACACCATCACTAAACGTGACAGCATTGCCGCCACTTCACGCCGATACCATATTATTTACGGGATATCTATACTAATGAGCTGTTTGTTTGTTTGCTAGAACAAGCTAACCTCAAGAGACGCTGGTCCGATTTTTAAAATGCTTTCAGTGTTGTATAGCTCTTTGATCGAGGGAGGCTATGGGCTAAATTTCATCACGCTAAAAAATTTTACCTATATTTACGCGGACAAAATCGCGGGTAACAACTAGTAGGACATAAATCGAATCGAAGCTATCCTGCAATTGTTCCTTTTTTTCCTTTTAAGCAACGGAAATCTAATACTAATGAAATTCTCGATATCTCGTAGAAATATCAATCTATATAGATCTTTAAAAAAAAGTTACAAAACTATAAATGATTAAGGGTCTTACTTACAGTGTAATTTATCCCATGAACACAGAATACCTGTAGAACAATACTTCTATTAATAATAGAAATGTTTTATATCCAGCGATATATTACAATATATTTTATTCAGTTATTTGGTAAGTTTGTAATCAATAAAAATCATACGAACGAGACTTCTAATAAATCATCATTTAAATTTAAAATTATTTTAAAAAGGGCAGGCAATATTGCTTTTAATAATTTATGATATTAAAACTTGTTAATTCAGGTTTTTATCTTAGTGTATTAATCTACTTTTAAATATTTAAACACTCACCCTAGTTTTCCCAGCCTCGTACAGTCGTTCCGGTGAGGTCCACGATGATGGACGTCTCTGTGCCGTTCTAGTCTCATCTGTCCGCAATACAGACCGAGAGAAAGACAAAAAATTTTCTACTTGCCTTTTTGCTATAGGTCTCGTATATATTATAGTCATAATGCATCTGCAACCAGTTAAAAAATCTATGTTAGAGACAAATCATCCAATTTTATTTAGGACTAGCTGTGCTCGCGACTTCTTCCGCATAAAATTAGGGACACAAAGATTTATTTAATTTTAGCGTGATAATATATAGCCCATAGTCTTCTTCGATAAATGATCTATCTAACACTGAAAGATTTTTTCAAACCGTAATAGTAGTACCTCTTCAACTAGCCAGTCATATTGCATTTTTGCATGTTAACTATAAAGTACAAAACTGGAGCATCTCAATTCCAAGCAGTTTTAATAATATTACTTAATATTCAAATATTCTTTTACGTAATATTCCAAATACTTTTTTACTTAATGTTGTAGTATCCTGTGATACTACGTAAATATTATTAAATATTTACTGTAATTATAACTCACCAAATTGGTGTATGCGCGCGTCGTAATCACACTGACCACAATGCACTTAGATAGTTGTTACCCAGTCAAAGGTAGTAACAGAACTCTCTCGCATAACCGATTGTCTCTGTATTTATAGTCTTATGAACAACTACCCTCCTCCATGTATACATATTTAACAAATACGTTTATAGCGTATCAGATACGGATACATTTTTTATCTTTGATTTTGATTATTTATTTTTAATTTCTTATCACGGTATTCTTCGTAAAAAGTTAAGTATTTCTGCCTACAATCTTGGCTTTACTTAGAAGTAAAAAAAAAAATATGTCTACAGTTAGCTGAAAAGAAAACTTTGCAATTATGGCCATTTGTATTCAAGTGACGTGAGAATGATTCTGTAGATGGCACGCGGCAATTCTGCGACCCACTTTTAATATTTTACGTTGCTCCTGACCCAGACATACAAAGCGCTAAAAAATAAGCGATAAAAAAAGTTGAATTCAATCCAGGTGTCACGACAATAACACGTTTTCATATTTTAAGACTTCATTTATAAGTATTTATAGGTGTGTACATTATCTTATTCAAGAAAGAAATTTTCACTAATGCATATTTTAATATTTACAATTAACATATCTAGAAAATCTGACTCACAATTGCTGACACTTTATTTTATTACAGAATCAATCGGTATAATAGATTTACGTAAAAATAATAAAAACAGTGTAAATCATAAACATGTCTTAACATGTACAAACATGTTAAGTAATATAAAACTTAACTATACTAATTACATATACATAATATCATATTCAGAATCACAGAACTCAATTTCTGGCTCAATGTGATAATATTGTTATGAAAGACATTGAAACTATATATTGAAAATGTGCCATTATTTTTTTTACATATCCTTAATCGATACGCATTTTGCCGATGATCGGTTGCTGCTTTGAATCTATTAGATTAGCTTGATGTGATATTGTTTTATATACAGATCTATTATTGCTCCGAACATTAGTTTCAAACGATACTCGGCGAGCTGAGTTACACTTCAAAACAAATATTTTTGATGATTGATTCCATATATGCGTCCTAGTTCTTCTGATATAAAATCCTTGCACGAGTCGAAATCGAATCGAATCAAGTAAAGACAGCAAAACTTGTGCAATTTCAAACATATATGATTCTATGGACGAAAGAGAAATACACCTTATAATACCTCCATTTATATTCAAATGACGTGCGAATCATTTTATAGATGCCACGGGACAATTGCATGACCCACTTTTAAAATTGTACCTTGGTTCTAACCGAGAGGCATGACGTGCTAAAATATTTCTCAAAAAAGAAAAGTCTATACTGAATAAAACGCGTTGAAAGTTAACGTTCTAGGTATACTGAATTCCAATCTTTTGTTATGCTGGAGCCAGACATAGCTTCATTTGAATTATCATTTCAATGATCATGTTATGTGGCCGGGGACTTTGTGTAGCTGAACAAAGTTTTGTAGTACTTTGTCGTCTTCAAGGACAAAAATGTCCAAACACTTTGAGCTATGTCTGGCTCCGGCATTATAGATGTGAGTTTTCTGTTACCCTTTCACTCGTTTACTATTTAACCCATTATGGTGATTTAATATTTGACTAGCGGACTCTACACCCCCTTTCTTGCCTGAGTTTAGGTTGGTTTGCTATTAGCCAGCTAATCAAAGTCATCTATTTCTATCCATAAGAAGTAACACTGGCCGAATGTTTCATGAAATAATAATTTTATTTGGTACGAAGGTCATGTATTTGTCGTATTCTAAAGTAGCTACAAATCTGCATGCAAACTACACAAATGTGGTTTTAAACAATCTTTAGACTTTTTCATTAATTCTTTTCTTTTAAACCTTCGCTGAAATAAGAGTAATGAAATAAAACAAACAGAATTTAAATCCGTCCAGCGGTTTCAGAGTTTTAGAGACTAAGGAACAACGACTGTTTTTTATGTATATAAACAAAAGACGTGTGAATCTCTGCAATTTAAGCGGACCCTGGTACTACACCGGGATATAAAAGTCATTAATTAATTCTGAAAAACAAAAGCAACTGATCCCACACAGATCGCATGCTTAATAATAAACTGACCGGATACGTTTTAGGTCTAAAGTGAGTTACTGATACAAGCAGCTTCGTTTCAACGTCCTCTATCAGCCAATCTAAGAATTACTTAGATATCACCACCCTACACTGGGATACAGTTATTTTTGTCTTTTTAACTAAAATAAGTTTTTGGTTAAAAAGACAAACAAATGATAAAATATAATTAAATTATAAGCAGAATAAGTCGTATTTGACAAAACGTTATTTGCGATTTCCCAAAAATAAGCTTTTTTGAGTTAGGTCAGTTTATTGTTAAGCCTGCGAGATGTTATGTGAAGCGGGAAATTGCAAATCAAACGGTTATGGATTTTTGGGGATCGAAGTGTTGTGGGTGCTCTGACGTAATTAATAATAATAATAAAGCTTTATTTATTTCTCTTACAGTATGTTTTTGTTAGTATAATTTTTAGAACTATGTTAGTGAATTTTGATGATAAGGGCCGCCTTTTGCGGTAAAAGCCTCCTCCAAACTGCTCCAGGGAGCTCTATCTCTGGCTGGCTGACGTAATTACCCGGTGGTAAAAAATCTATACCGGTATTAGTCCAAACAAGTTCCTTGGAACACACCCCTTGATAATTAGTTTATTATATAAATGTTTTATTAGGGTTCTGTACCTAAAAAGAAATAAAGTGAAACCCTTGATCATCTCGTTGTCCGTCTGTCTATCTGTCAAGATCCTTTGCATCGGGAACTGTAAAGTTGAAATTAATACCAAGCACTGAGGTTTGCGGTCACTTGAAGCTGTAAAATTCAACTCTCTAAGTGTACGCAATAAAAAAATATGGCTGTTTATTTCCCATACATTTTCAAGGGAAACCAACATTTATAGAGTCCTTCCCGTTGACCTAGAATCATAAAATTTGTAAAAAGTATCTTGTGGCACAACCAAAGGAAAAAATCGAAATCCCTAAATTTGTACATCACAAGAAATATACAGAGGAATTGTGCGAGCTAAGAAGTTCCTAAATAATCGCATGGTTGTGGACTTTAGGATATCGAGGTGAAGAAGGTGGAATTTCGCTCTACAGCGTTAACACTGCTTTTTGCACCTTTTCTCACGTCTGTATTCTTTTTGTGTGTTCATTTCTGTTGCGGTATGCAATAAAGTTTATATATAAATAAATACGTGCATAGGGTAAAAGATGCAGCGTGATTCGACATCCCTCCTCGGCCGCCACAAATGATTAGTAATTTTCTTCAAGTGCCTATCGACATTGGAAATTAGAATTAACGTAAAGGGCGATTTTTAAACGCTGACAAGGAATTTATGCTGAGGGAATCCGAGAACCACTCGCTTTGAGTAGGTGTTCAGATTCACTTACCTGTCGTCTTTTTTGTGGCAAATCTGCACTTGACCACGCTCTAACGTGATGATGGAAGTTTGGACTAAAATTATGAAACTTCTTCATTCTTGGGCTACTAATTAAAAATTAGTAAATACCTATTTCAATGTCTGTGCAATTAGTACCCCTAAAGCAGATGGCTGATTTTGTAAAAAATAACAAAGGCTACTTTATTCATGGCACATAAATTAGGCTATCGCGCAAAAAATGATAAATATTTAATTTTAAACTGTATCAACTAATTTAACGAAGTCGCGAGTAACAGCTAGTATATTATAAATATGTATAGACAACACTAAAAATCGTGCTTCTTATTTATTTCTGCTAAATAACACCTAATTACGTAAACTAACAAGTGCCTAACCCAGTTTTGTTTGGCTCAAGTCGTAGTTTGAAGATCATGTCCCTTGGCAGACTTTGCACGTAGAACATTACTTTGAAACTTTTAGCACGAATTTATACCGAAAATGGTACACGGGGTTTCTCTAAGTCTACTCTAGATTGCAAAATGGTTGAATTTGAAAACCAGCGCTGGTGACCTTAATTTTCTTTTCACAATTTACTATTTTAAAACTGGCACATAAATTAGGAAGATATTGCTTAGTTCCTTACTATACAAATTCTTTAAACGCCATTTTCATTAAATTAAGACTCTGTGACAACGAATAATAAATTATAAAAAAAACTGTCTACCTATTGATATAATACCATATATAAATATAAATAAATATATACAGGACTATATAACACACGGACGACCTTCGCTATATTATTTACGAAATGGCTATCTACCCTCCTATCATATGTCACTAGGATTGTGATGTCTTTGAATAATTAATAATACATTAACAAGTGCTACGCTCAAATTTCCGTATGTATCAAGGATTTGTGCATATAAATTTAATATTTCTTTCCTTATAGTGAATTTTGTAAAAAAAGCACCTTATTATATCAACTACGACCAATTGAACGTAATCGACTTGGAAAATATACCTTACTTTGTTGTCTAGACGTTGAAAATTGCATCTAAATGCATACATAGATTACAAATTTTGTGTTAATATCATATTGATTTTTGTTCTCATCGCGTATACGCGAACACTGAATTTACGCGAAAACGTTTGAATGGGTAAAAGAAAAGGGCTGTTTTTAAGGTTGTCCCGACAATTATTCAAATTTTTCTCGCCGTAAAAAACAACCTTGGTCTTCTACAAATATTTCAAAAAAAGAATTGGTAACTTTGCTCCAGGAGTTGTTGAGTTATGCGCTTACCAACACATTTTGCGATTCATTTTTATATATGTAGATTAACTTCTTCAGGCAAAGACAATGAGAAAGAGAGACAGAGAGCGATATATATATATACAGGGTGTAAAAGACATCGTACTGCATCCCATGGGTTCATTACATGATTCTATTCAAAAATTTTTAAATTTGTATAATAAACAAGAAGACCTAATAAACGCTGATATATTTAATATATTCAATCATGAAACATCAATTTTACTAATATTTGATTTGCAAGTCATGAGTGACATAATTATTTATTTCGTACACGAATGCAAAATGACTTGCAAATAATCATTGACAAATATACTACTATGTCATAGCCTTTTTTATCTTTGAGAGCCATGACTGTTGAATAAGCACTTTTTATAACGAGTGCTGAAGTTCTTCAAAGTTCAGAAATATTTAATTTTTTTGCAGCTTAATATTAATTACCTGGACGACCTTTCCTGGTATATCTTTTGATAAATCGAGTTTTTTGGAAATTATACTTAGATATGAATTTCATACTCGATAAACATTAAAAATAATTTTCGACCTTACTTCTCCAAATTAAGAGGAATGAAAGAAAACGAACAGAATCTAAATCCGTTCAGAGTTTTTCAAGTTTTTGCCAGACTAATGAACAGCGATTGATTTTTATATATTTTATTATTATTCTAGTTTTGTATTAAAGTTACCGTTTTAAAATCAGCAGAGCACAGAAAAACCGACCGCCGTTTATGTAGCACTGAGTAAGTTTTATAAGTAATATTGTCTTTAAATAAATAAATAAATTTAGAGCCTATTTTTTCCCACCGCAGGCCAAAGTATTTCCTACTCTTTTTCCCTAAGGTGCTGTCCAAGGCCATGCGTTGCGAAACTCTATTATTTATTTATTTTATTATATACCTCGATTAATATATGAAGCTGAAGAGTTTGTTTGTTTGCTTAAACGCTCTAACCTCAGGAACTACTGGTCCGATTTGAAAAATTATTTCAGTGTTAGAAAGCCTATATCTTGTGTATATATCGGGGAAGACTATATTTATGCTACAATTGCATCTCTTTCTTTTCCTCATTTTATGTAGACGAAGTCGCGAGCACAGCTAGTAGACTATATTTTACAAATACCTTGGTGTAGAAGTTGTTATAGGTCAAAAAATTTTGTCCGTGCGTGTCTTATCGTTATTCTCGACTCCGAAAATAGATAGTTAGTTTAAGTTATAGTAAAATTTCATATAATACTAGTTATAATGTCGATTTTCTAAAACACTTAACCGAATCTACACTTGTGGTTACATTTCTTAGAAGAAACAATTTTATTTTTTAGATACCAAGAGGGGTCAGTTTCAAGTTAAATCCATGTTTGTGGGGTTTGAACCCTTGTCCCACGGCCGTTGGAAAAGGGATTCAAATAGTTTTTATGGTTTACCTGACGAACTATATGTCTTACAAAATAAATTTGTCATCATTTTTTATAAATTTGTCAAAATTTGAGAATGATTTATATTCATTAGTTAAGGTTTCACAGCGCTGCGTAATAAATACTTCAATATTCATGACTATACATAAATATTAAAGATTCTAAAAATTGGCCTTTGGCTCAAAAATTAAAACCTGGAAAAGTGCCCTAGAACACAAAGCGATCTGAAATGCGTTAAGTAGTCATATTCCGAGTTGTAATCTAAGATCCGACATAAAAAAAATAGGTTGGAAAATTCATTGTGCACTAACTGTAGTGCTTTTTTGTAAATATTATCTACCGGCTATGCAGGCTGCGTGGCCTTTATTTTTAGGGCGTTAAGCGCTATCTCTTAAAAAAACTTATTACTTAATAGTGAATTAATATTCCGCTAGGTGGTATGTTCAGCTGAAATTTAGTTTTTTGTAAATTTTAAACAAACGATACTGAATAACACACCCATTTTTGTTAGAAAACAGCACACCATAGTTCTGAAGCTAATAAAAACACAAAGTGTTTTATTACTAAAGACTATGGAGTATACGGGGTTGGCCTATAAAATAAGCTACTGTTATTGTCGCTTTAAGCCATCAAAAATTCATAAAATTACAGACCTATTTTTCTATACTCTTTCCACAATTATACGCTAAATATCATTCAATGTTTTTAATGTTTACTTTATAATATTTTCTCGTCATTACCAAAAAAAAAAAAAAAATTACGAATTCTGCACGATATTACCAGTTATGGCAAATTTTAAAAATTTGACCCCGTACAGTTTGTTATTAGCGCTGATTAAACTTGGTAATGATGGTTTGTTAGGCAAGACAGAGTGATTTATGTTAGCTTTTAATATCGGCATAGAATACGAATCGCAAATTAAGCCAAAGAGTGTCATAAATTTAATTATTGAAGTGGCCATGGCTTGCAAACTAACCGTATCAGCCAATAATGTTTTGTAGGGTTCCGTATTAAACTTTTTTCGAAATTGACATATTTAATGTTTCTTTTGAAGTTTTTAGGAAAGAAGTCATTAGAATTCTATCCAACAAATAGTAGCGATTAATTTACTAATAAATTGTATTCGTAGGTACATTAATTAATGTTGTTTATTTGTTTTTATGTAGCATTAATGTAGATGCTCTGTCTGCAGTAGAGAGTTTGGTTCAAATCGTATTTTTTCAGTCGTATCGAGTTTTGTTTCAATCATATTTAAAATTCTCCACGCCACGATTGATTCTCCCATGTTGCTTTCTCTTATTAAAATAAATATTAATTTTAGATTTAGACACCGAAAGAGCTTCTCCTTAAATATTTACAAAAACAATACTTCTTTTTTTAATCCCATCGTTCGTATGTGCCGTTATTACAACGATTGTCACGATTAGCGATAAAGGTATCGACATTTTTAACAATAATTTAAAAAAAAAATTAAAAAGCATATTGTAGAAAACTTAACTTAACTTTTATGTGTAAATAATACTTAAATTAACTTAAAATTGTAATTTAGATATGTTATTATTATTATTCATTTATTTTTTATAAATTTTTTGTTGGATATTTTAAATTGTATAAGTTATATGGAACACCACTACATTACTAAATTGTAATGTTTGTACTAATATATATATATACTTATTCTTAATCATGTTGTGTACACATGCTTCCGGTTTTAGCTTAGAACATAACTACTTTTTTTATATTATTTAATATTGTTAGCTTTAACCTGTTTTGTGTGCCATAAATAAATAAACTTTTCCTTTTTTTTCTCAATACTGCTCCTGTACGTGTATAAGTTATTTTAAGTAGAAACTTTACTGGTGTAGACATATTCTTATATAATATTAGATTCTTAGTGTTGTAATTACTGTTTGTTTCTCTAAGAAACACAAAATAAAGTACTTCTCAACGAAAAAAGGGAACTCTAACAGGATTACTTCGTTGTATGTCTGTCTGTCAAGACCCTTATTCTCAGGAATACATAGTGCTACCTTGCAATTAGTACCAAATACTTAAATACATAATCCCTTGAGGCTGTGAAAAATTCAACCTTCTCAGTGTACGCAATCAAAAGTATGGCCATTTATGTCGCATTTCTCATATAAGTATGCGTTTCTCTCTCCCTCGAATGTGAAAAGGGAATCAAAACGTATAGGGTACTTTACGTTGACGTAGAATTACGAAATTTGGCAAGAATTTGACAAGAATTATCTTGAAGTATAAGTACAGTTCCAAACACCATGGTTTACCAGAACCACTAAATTTATGGTTGTATTAAAAAAAACTTGTCAACGTAAAAGAAATCTCAAGAAATGTACAAAAAAAATATCTTAAAATAAGCTGGTAAAGTATTACGTGACGGTACGGAACCCTTAGCGCGGCAGTCTGACTCGCACTTGCCCGGTTCTTTTTAAAGACATAAAGTGTGCCTAGTAAAAATTTCAAGGATTATTTCGACATGGTGTTAAAAAATAATTGTACATTTTTAACATTCAGATGTAATGAAAAATTGGATTAATATTATTTTTTATTTTAACATTACGATTATGATTATTTCTTTCTCATATAACATTAATTACACAAGGTTAATTATATTAATTCTTCATTAAACAACTCAATAGGTACGATGGGGACGCTAATTAAAACACTCCGCTATTCAATTTGCGGTTGAAAAGCTTTTATGATGAAAGCTCAAATGCTAAAGCTTTTATATTAAGCCGTCTTATTTGTTACTTTGATGGTTAATTATACACTTCTGTTTTAATACGCGTACTTGTGCCTTTATTATCCGCTTCCAAATATACCTGTATAATAAAATTTAACCTATTCCACACCACGGGACATCTCAAAATTTGAAATTCCAACCTCATCACCTCGATGTCCTAAAGTCCACAACCATGCGATTCTCTGGAAACTTCTTCGCAAAATTCCTCTGTGGAATCAGTTTTCACCTTCGGTATTTCCGAACGGATACGACTGAGGGACCGTCAAGAAAAAAGTATACTTAGTTCTCAAAGGCCGGCAACACATCTGCTGGCCCTCTGGTGTTACAATTGTTAATGGGCGTCGGTAGACACTTATGTGAATGCCGCCTGGTCGTTTACACCTTGTCACATATTAAAAAAATATTAATATTATGAAGGAAACAAACTCTTCAGCTTCATATATTAGTATAGATGTAGGCATATATAGCTAATAAGGTAGATACCTAGATAGCCCTTTGATTCACCAACACAAAGGCAATGAGAAACCGCGGCTTGACAAGCGACGTGTGACAAATTGAATCAGTGTCTATCAGCTTATCCCATTGCACCTTTTGTTAATTAGTCTTTGTTTGATATTCGTATTGTTCCTGTGACGTAATCTTGAGTACAAATATGTAAATACGTTCGTTTTGAGTACAAATATGTACATATTCACGAGAAATACTGGCGGCACTGGCACAAAAGAAGTACTCTGTCGTCAAATATATTAAAAAAAAAAGAATAACGTTATGGAATAATGGCGGGAATTGGGGGCTTTTTATCTGTCAACGGTCAGTTGTGATTGGTATGTTATTAGAGGAATTAGTAAAGGAATGAAAATAAGAATTATTGAATAGATTAATAATCTGGAAGATAAATAGTTGTACCGCTGAGTCCAGCCAGTATTATATAATAGCGTAAACATATTCTAGTTGTATGATATTCTCATAAAAATGTTAACAGTGATTGACTTTCTTTATATTATATTTCATAGTTTTGCATATGTTAAGTGACACCTAAATTAGTTTTAAAATTGGTGCCGTTAGATGGCGCTGCGGTCTGGAAACTAAATCGACACGCGAAGCGAAATTCCGATTTGTTTTAATTCCGACACGATCAATCTTGCATAACACGAGGAGAAATTATTATAAAACAGTTATGTTATTTCCTTATAAATTTGTAAATATACCTGGAATGGTTCATTCTTGTGCATTGTGGTAAAACGGTTTGATAGTAGGCGGGACGTATGCACAATGTATTCATGCATCGAGTACAAAACGGGACGTGCGTGTGCAGGAACAGACATGTCGGGACGTGACCGTATGTTCTACTCCACACAACTATAGTTATTGAGGTAACAATTGCGAAACTTAAGTTGACTTTGTACTAGGAATTCTAGTAACTGTTTAAACTTTTACGATTCTTAACACTAGAATAATTTGTGTTGTGGGATACATCGCGATACCTTAGTATTATTTTTACGTTTCGGCAGAGTTGCATCCACTATATTAAATACAGTCGCCTAATTTAATTTACCGCTGCCAATTTTTTAGGGTTGCCATGCTCGAGTTGTTTTATTATTTTTTAATTTAATTTTTTCTTTTAATGTCAAACCTGTTTGTTTATTCACTATAATATACCTTATTAGTTGTTATCCACGATTTTGTCCACGTAAAATTAGGTGAAAATTTTTAACGTGATTATATATAGCCTATAACCTTCCTCGATAAATGGGCTACCTAACACTGAAAGAATTTTTCAAACCGGACCAGCAGTTCCTGAGATTAGCGCGATCAAGCAAACAAAGAAACTCATCAGCTTTATACTATGAGGTTTCGGTGGTGCGGCTTTCGGATTGCAGAAAAAATAGAAGCATACTTGTTGAAAGAGTTATAGAAACTTGTATAAAAAACGAAAAAAATGAATAAAAATAGTGACTTTTTTAGTTTTTTTTTTTTTAATACATTCAATGCAAAGCTTTCGACATAGAAAAAAATAATGTATTACGGAATTGTACATCTCAAAGAGATCATACATATAAAAAACAAATTATCCATACCTCTTACTATTGTGCGTTCAAAGTAACCAAGACGCGATACAAAATTAAAATCAAAATTAATGAATGCGGAATAACAAAGGTTTGGAGCATTGCACCGTGAATCCAAAATTTTCAAAAACCCATTTGGAAAAATGATGACATAAATATTTGCATCTCAATATCTATTTTAAATACCTAAGTGTTATAAAACACTACAAATTTTTATCAAAACAAAAATAAATAATTATGTAGTAGGGCAGTCTAGAGTAAACTTAATGACTACGAAAATTACAGGCCGCTTCAAAATCGTTATATATTTATTAGCATTTTTTTAACATCTACTGATCCAGCAAATATCTCGTAATATAGCAAATTTAACTTACTTGGACAAACGTTTATACTGAATAAAGTGTTAAATTACATTCGAAAAATTAGATTAAGACGTAAAACCAATATACATGATTTAAATTCCTTAAAAAATATAACAATAGAATTAGGTATTTACAGATATAAACTTGTCGAGTGGAATTAGATATTCATTTAAATATATTTTTTAGCTTCAAAATGATTTTAAATACAGACAAAATAATCGCTTGTGATGCTTTCAAACAATGCAACATCGCTATTCAATCTATGACATTTCTTGAAATCCACTTTTGTACACAAACATAATAATAAGTAGGAACAAAATACAATGTAAAATTTTAATCATCATGTGAAATAATATCTTTATGCATTATAACCAGAAATGCAGGAGCACACATACTTTCAAATTGTAAAGCTTCACAACCACATCGCCATGAGATTGACCTTGAGACTGAGAATTCGAGGCTACTCGTGGATAATTGGATTGTAGAGGCAATAGTGCCTTCTGTAGACTTGTATATTTCACTTATCAGTATTTTAGTTACATATGTTCCTGTAAATAATTTTTCAAATAAATCGCTATTACCCGCGATTAGCCATAAAATAGATTAAATTTTGGCCTCATCATATATAATAACCTTTAGCCGGCCTCGACCCATAGGCTATCTAACACTGAAAATGTATTTTAAATCGGAGCAGTAGTTCCTGAGATTAGCGCGTTCGTGTAAACAAAGAAACAAAGTCTTCAGCTTTATATAACAATATAAATATTTATTTTATTTATCAATATCGGTATTATTTGAGGATATTTGAATATATTTTTTAATACTTAACGTAAGTTTCTTTGCTCTATAGTCCATCGAGCTGTAGATCAAAACGAGTCAACATCTACAGGTAGACTCTACAGTAGTAGATTATTGCACCGAGCGGAAAGTGAGTCATTAATGCACGAGTGTTGTGTTTCTAATTAACACGAATGCATTAACTACTCGCTTAAGCACATGTATTTGATGATGTCAAAGCGTATTCGTGACAACCGTATGTTATATATTAATTGACAAACTTTTGTCTATGATTAGAACAATATATGTCGTAATACCGGAGCCAGACATAGCTCAAAGTGTTTGTACATTTTTGACATTGAAGTCCACAAAGTACTACAAAGCTTTGTACAGCTAAACAAAGTCCCCGGTCACACTATATGATCATTCAAATGAAGCTATATCTCTATATATCTCCGGCATATCTCTTTTTAAGTGAGAAAATGTTGAAAAAAATGTGAAAAATAAATAAAACTATTATATTTATTAACATTTAAACTTTAATAATCCATAGCTTGATTTGCAATTTATTTGAGTCACAATTTTTTTAGAGAGTTGAAATATGTTATATTCTATTTTATTTAACAAGGAGGAAATGAATTATGGTAAGGACTTATGGTATTTTGTAAAAGTAGAAAGTTTTTCAACACACACTCTCTGTACAGTTAAGAACAATGGACCAAAATGAAGTTTGAGTTATTGTGGTTTTGGCAAGTATATGGCACTAGAGATGAGAAAAATGTAAATTCACATTTTCACACCTTTAATGCTGTATATTAGTAATGCCTTTATTTGTGATTTTGTCTCTTCTTATCTATTTCCAAAAACTCTTGTTTCCCTATTCATAAACAAATATAAAAGATGAACATTCATTTAAAAGATTAAAACAATTAAAAAAAGAAAAACCATAGATATATCGCACATTTAGTCATAAACTGACCGATTAAATTTTAAGGTCTGAAATGAGTTAATGATACAGGTAATTTTATTTCAAATAAATAATTATTTCAACATTTCCATCCAATACTAAGGTACAGCTATTTTTGTCTATTTAACAAAAAAAAATATTAACGATCATAATACAAAATCATTAAAATAACATTTCAATATCAATTTAAATCACTTCATTAACTATACCTCCTCAGGACTAGGAGTAATCTTATGGTTACTATAATGCCATTGCTATTATTAATGCCATAATTGTGTATAGTTGAGCTACTGAGCCTAAATACATTATGGACATTAATTCTGTACATACATTAACAGTCGTGAATAATTGATTAATTAAAAAGGTTACCCATTTTTTCACTTTAACTAAATATATTTCAACCACTACATTCTATTTTTATTTTTAAAAATTATACTTAAATTTAAGCATTTTGTTTATATATAAAATTTTTATTTTTTTTTATTTTATTTATTTATTTTTATTTTAGAAACCGTGAAAACGACATAGGTAGTACACAACAAATAGAAACGATGATCCCGCAGAACGACATCTCGTTACAAATCATTGAAATTCTCGGCTTTTATCTGCTATAACATAAATGAATTATAGATATAAACTTTATCCTTGAATCACTCTGTTTATTGGAGAAAACCGCATTAAAATCCATTGCATAACTTGAAACACATGCCTTTGTCACCGTACTCTTTGGCTGGAGTGATTTGGACGAAATTTTGTATGTTTATTCCAAGGGATTCGTAGATTGTATGCAAAAATCAACAGGAAATTTGAATAAAATAACGTTGGTGAAGTCGCGGGTTAAAGCTAGTAAATAAATAAGTCTAAGGGGTAAAATACAAACCTCAGTGTCGTTGCCCAGCTGTATGTGATCATTGACGGCACTATTAGTATTAGACATTATGTACCAAACATTAAATTATTTAATTAGATTTTATATATGTTTTCGATTAACGATGATAGGTTGTGAACGAGTTCCCACTCCGTGTTCTCCCTGGCGGCATATTTGAGTTGCACTCTCTTACAGCAGCAGCTGAGGTGTGGTTAAGGCTTGAAGTTTCGATCCATGCAGGATGCCATACGCAATGATGATGATGAAGCCCTGCAGTGGAAAAACAAGGCAATTAAAAAATCACATGCACATTGTTGATAGTCGGTAAAACAATCTCATGCCACAATCCTACATTATTAGTTTAATCTAATTTTTTTAAAGTCGTTATTAGCAACAGTAATTTCCTTATAAAGTCCTGGCTATGCATAATATAACGATGAACAATTCAGTTTGATTAAGTATCACATCCCTAAGGTAGTGGTAGTGAATCAAGCGCATCAAAAATATTAGTTTGGATTACTGAAGTCAGTAAAATCAGAGGCCAATAAAATACAAAAAGGGGAAACAGGTCTGGTGGATGCTCCATTGCCTATGCATTTTTTTACAAAATTAGGCAAGGTACTTTTTACTTGTTACAGAGGTTACAGAGGTAGCGCCGCGCTTGCAGTCCTTTTGGTCTGCTGTCGAATTCGGCCGGCGCGTTTAGGTACCGTCACATTTCTCTCACATAAGATTCGGCGTGACATGGCGCTAATACTGACGGCATTAGCGCCACGCCATTAAATTATGGTATTGTTGTTGCGTTTCGTTCGAATTGTGTGAGTTTCAGGTAGCCCAAACCCCTTCTTAAAGGCTGGCAACTCATCTGCGTTTCTCCTAGTGGAGTATATAAACCCACATCGATTTCGATGACGGCGACCCAAGAAATCATCAATTACAAATTAGAAAAATTCATAATTCTTTTAATTCTCTTATGTGTCCTACTATGGATCTATGGCTCGCTAAGCGAAATTTATTAATGAAAACCTTTCTGCAAGTATGGCAGTAGAGCTTTATGTGTATGTGTAGGAGGAGTTAGATCTTTCTTTGCGTAATTGGCGGTCTCTGTCCAGCGTTTTGAGGCTATTTTCCTGGTGGTGTAGGTGTCTATAGGAATTGGTAGTCTGCCTATTTGCTCCTTGCTGCATAAAAAAGTAATTTAGCCCTTTCCTGGACTTTTTCCTTTTAATTTATATCGGATGCGAATAACGGAATACCATTTCATTATTTATTCCACCCTGCCCGTAAAATTTGTTTTCGTTTCGAATACATCGCGTCAGATGTGAAGTTGTAACTCAATTTGCCGAGTATCATTGTCAATACAAATGGAATTAAATTTCACGTATAAATTTGCTATGCCGAATTTAATAACTAACGTGTACAACTGAATTGTTATTTCGACGCGTACGTACAGGTATTTTCATGTTTAATAACTGAGTACGTATCGTGGCCTAATCGGAGGTCGGCATTTGAGTCGATCGCTAAGTTAAGTTACTATTGCTGCTGCCGGGTGATAGATGGGTGAACCATTTTAACAACGGCTTATATTTGATATCCCACCTCCTGCATGTTTCGGAAGGCACATTCGAACTGAATCAAAATTGGAAAGAGGTCACAGTTTCAAGTCCAAAATGAACTATATCGAATATATTGTGTTATATTTGTGAAAACTTTTAATTTGCTTACATCAACAATATTTATGTAAGTTTACTTGTGTATTAGCTATTACAAGTTTTCCTCAAGAAATTCTTACAAAAAAAAATTCCCATAGAATCCAATTAAATGGGACAAGATAGATAATAATACACCTTATTTGTTTCTGTGTGGATTTTGTCCCATTTAATTGGTCTCTTTGGGAATTTTTCAACAGGGATAAAGTCAAATATTTGTTTTAAGGTCATGGAGTTGGCCGGGCAGTACGCGGGGCGGCAGGCAACGGCCGTCGCGCTAAGCTACAGCGCAGACAAAAAGCATACGTAGTGATAGCAATCAGATTTTTTTATTACGTACGAACCCATCCGAGTTGTCTCAATGTGCTTTACAATAACAGATATTATGATAATATTTAGAAATACGTTAGCTTTAAGATAAAGACCTTACGTGATAAACACTTCTTCCATCGAAATAAACGACGTTATTTTAAAATACATGACGTGGAAACAATATTTTAAATTCGTTTTATAATCACGTGTCAAAGACACAGTTGCATTGTGACCTCAAAATTTTATAGGTAATTATGCAGTTCGGTTACTTTTCCCAAAAATGCATGTATATACATGCATTTCTTTTCTTCTCGAAGTTGTTGCTGGCACTCTTAATGAGTGATATTCCGTCGGGGGCGTCTGAAATTAACTCTGATACGGATAGGTTAGAAACGGACGGGCGTTTTTTGTTTAAATACAGAATTCCTTGTATATGTGTGTTTATAGAGTTACATCAACGTCAAAATACTCCCAAATGCCCTATTGTAGCATTAATAGCTCGATTCAATTTTAGAAAAATAAAAATGACAGCCTCCCTCGATAGAATATTACTAAGTAGGTTCGAGTGCAAACAACAACTTTCATAAAAAAGAAAAAAATATGCATTTTGGGAAAAGTAACCCAACTGTATAATTACCATTTTATGGAAGACAGACTTTAATTCGCCCAGATGCTTTACCAATTTAGCTAAACCAGGGGTTGGCAACCTGTGGCTCGCGAGCCACATTCGATTCTTTGGATATGAAGCTGTGGCTCTTTACATCCATACGAAAATATATGATTATCTAATAATACCCTTAATTTGTTTTGAAAAGACACTACTTACATATGGATAGATAGACATTATTTTTATGAATAAATAGATCAGTTTTTTTTATCAAAAACTTTATTTATAGTACAACCATTTATTGTAGGCATGAATTTTTTTTGTGGCACTTTAAAAATTTTGAAATTCTGTAAATTGTTAGTACTTCCGATTCAAAAGGTTGCCAACGCCTGAGTTAGCCCGTGTACGAACAGCTATTAAGTCTTTTTGGGAGATTCTTTCTTCTTCTAAATACAGCAAATGATTAAGGTTCCGCGAAATGCTGAGAATAACATGCAATTACTGTTTCTCAAAATTGTTTACAGTATTTAAATAGAAACCAATATTTTATATTTATATACATATTTGTGTTGTAAATATTATCATGCGTACTTACATATTAAATACATTTTAAACCAATTTTATATTTATTGATTCTGTAATAAATTTTATTTTACTAAATGAAGTCTTTTAATATCCGTTATCCATAAAATTGAATTGCTTTTAAAAGATTTTATTTATTATTTAATTTATAAGGCTTTCTGCACAACAGACACTAAAAGTAGACAATGACATCTATTGAAACTAGGTAGTGATTGGGTTTGTCCGGTTTAGAAATCGCTTTACTAATCGTCTTCTCAGCATTGCCTTATTTTTTTTTCGTTCAACATGAAACGTCCTTCGTTCGTTCTGCAAATAGAATTCACCTATCTACTTACCTATATCTCGTATCTTTAAGGTTTAGACTTCAGAATAATCAATTTTTTTTGGGATCTTGTTTGATATATTTATATATATGAGAAGCGAAAACTTTAGATACCATCTTACGAAAATTGCGAGGACAGTGCAGTATGAAATTTGGCACAATTGTAGTTCATATAGAGGAAGGTGTGCGAATGCTAATATTTTTTTTATAATATGCAATATTCATATATTAAACTATTAAAATTAAACCACACGCAGCAGACCAATGCCAGAAGATTTACACCATCTACACACACATTGTAATTGCACAGAGATGATATCTAAGTGTAAGCGTGACAACCGCATGTTAAATTAATTGACAAATTTTATTTTTCTTTGAATAGAATAATTTATATCGTTATTACGCAATAAGGCTTGTGGGCGAATTTCGACCAGCCGGCGATCTCTAGTATACATAAAATGGTCATGATCTTTTATCTAGTTCAGTTTTGTATTTTTCCGGCTGAATACGATCAACGGTTGTCAATTAATTAAATGGGATAAAAAAGAAACGGAATATTTTGTTCAATACTACCCAGCATTACTTCTTATTCCCATTAGTCAATACATACATATCCCAAAACTAAATTAAAGACTATCTTGTCGCATCGAGAAGCACAGTAGTTTAAATTAATAAAAACCAACTCACCTTATTAATTAATGGATATCCCTTTTTTCAATAAAAAAGGCTAGTAATTTTCCTAAACATTTTTTTAATTCCATGTCGTAATTACACATGCATCATTAAAATTATTGCTTTCAATTATTTGTAGGCATTAAAAAAACTGACTTAAAAGTAAATAATGTAATATCCTGCAACAAATATAAAATTAAAGGCACACTAAAGTAAAAACAACCAGGGTTACATCACTTGCCGGCTCTAGTAACCTACAACTAAAATTAAACTCTGAACTTTAATAACAAGTATAATTCAAACTTTTGTATTCCCATCTTGACATCAGAAATTTCGAAAACATTTTAAATTGGCACATCCAAGAATAACTCTAATTAGGGAACTAACTGTAACAAGCACATTTTGGTGTTGTTCTATGAGGACTTAAGGTGTTAAATTTGATTTATTTTACCATCAAAAGTTCTTGGCTTATAACTTCGCTGTTTTTGTAGCAATTCCATTTATTCTTTGATAGCCCAACTTATGAGGCGTTAGAAGCTATGGAGGAATGAAATCTTATATATAAAATAAAATATATCTAATAAGCATTGTGAAATCAATCATGCACTTTCAGTTGATGGTTAGAGGTCTTTACTATAATATTCAAAGAAAAATAAAATTCATTTCGTCTTGAGACAAAAGGTATACAAACAATATGCTGACAAATGTTGCCAAATTTTAAAAGTACCACTTTCTGTACTCTATTACAAGATCTTCATTTCTATCAATCATATAAATTATTTATCGAATATATATAAAACGAATTTTTAATTACTAAAAGGTATGAAAAAGGGCATATAGCTAATGGGTATTCCAATAGGATACTTTATTTATATTTCTGTATTATTAGAATTCTATAAACCCTTGTGAAATAATCAATACAGCTAGTTAAACAATACTATCTGTCTTAATATTTAGTTCTAGATATTCATTGAGTGATTAAAATTACGACTAAAAGATTGGGAGACACTGGTATATTTGTTTACCTTGTGTCTCAAGACGAAATGAATAGGGCATAAGTATAATTCAGTTGATGTTTTCAATCCAAAATATGATTTGCATTTAATAACTGTATAAATTGAATTAAAAAGTCAAATGTTTGTTTCTTCTATAAGTCATTGAACATCTTATTGAAATACATACTTTACTGTCCATATAGCTTGTTACAAGTAGCTCCGTTAACTGCAATATGCATGTAAATATATTTACAATGTTGAAACATCTATCATAATAAATTGATACTTGAAAATAAAAATGCTTTATACACACTTTAAATTGATTTCTTTAAGTACTTTGTCGTGCGACGTAACAAGTGACTTGATGGTATTCTTAATTCGAGTACATTCAAATACAATAGTAGTTTGTGCTGATGTATAAAATAATATAGTACAGTGTTATTGTTTACATCTTATCATATATGTGCATAAAGTATTACAAGCATGTATTGTACCCATAATTTTAATTTACAAAGATTTTATTATTTATACATAAATCGTTTAATTCCATACTAAACTACACCATCCATAAAATATATTGCTGATTACAAAATACATTTAGGTTTACACATGCATGTGCTAAATTCTACTATTGTCTATACTTGATATTGGGTATTGCACTACAGGAAAGTGAATTGGAAATGTACTGTTATGGAGACAAGACTTGAGACTGGTGCATTCATATAACAAGCAGAGATGAATGAGACAATCTTCTCAGAATTTCATGAATTCATAGTGCGATATTAAGAGACGCAAAAGTTTACAGACACATTAAAAGAAACATTTTTTTTAAAATATAAAGAAGAAAATCCTAAAGAGTCCCGAAAATAGAAGACCACCAGTTTATCAAATTCAAATTTATTAAGATTTCTGCATATATATTTTATGAGTGGCTCACACAAAAATAAATTCTATATAGCTATGATATTCAAGATATGATTTTTGTATATTAAAATCATAGATGTTAGTCGTAATGCAATGATTCACACAAACTGGTTTTGTGTGACATTGTTCGAATATTTTTCATTCCAGACTATTTAAACAGTAATAAATCAAAAGGAAACAATTCTATTAACCTACATAATCTATAATTAACAATAGAATTTGTCTATGACTGTACAAGAAACTTTTAGGCCACATCATTGGAGAAAGAGGAGATCTTTGAGCAAATTACTGGCAACGATAAAGGTACAAGTATGAAATTATTTTCTGTCACAAGTTTAAGCAGACCCTACAGACGTTGTCTTGCACCAATTCTGGCTTGTTTGCTATGAGCCACTTAATCAATCTCCTTGTCATTTCCATAAAATGTGACTGTGACTGGCCAAATGTTTTATGAATTAATAATTTCACGTGGCACACCAGTCAAAAGACCTAGCACGAACATCATCTATTTGAAGTATACTGAAATAGCGTCCAAATCAGCATTTTAAAATAATCTTTAGAGTTTTTATTTCTTCTCTTTTAAACCTTTCCTGAAATAAAGGTTTTAAAATAAAGGGAATACAATAACAAACGGAAAAAATGGAATCAAAGGTGTTCAGGTTGCAAAATTATTTATCATTTAATATTGATTGTTTACTTCTACAGGGATGACTGCTCAGTGATTTACTCATTTATATGATAATAGTTGTTACCCGCGCTGCGTCGTCGTTCCCGTAAAATTAGGTGAAAAGATTTAACGTGATGATATATAGCCTATAGCCTTCACCGATAAATGGGCTATGTAACACCGAAAGATTTTTTTTAATTAGACCAGTGGTTTCTGAGATTAGCGCGTTTCAGTAAACAAACTCTGCAGCTTTATATAACAGTATATAATATAATTGTTAGGCCAGCCGTTATGGCCTACCGGAGAAACCAGCCTGTGTGGATAGACTAGAGCGCGTGTTGGGTAGTCATTGAACCTGGGCAGGAGACTGGCGCAAAATCGAATATCAATTTTCTACAGTACCAAACCTGCACAAATATCCGGTCAGTAGACCGTAACGTAGATGGCAGGCAATTAGTGTGCAAAAAGTAAAAAAAATATCATTACAGTATACGTTTGTTGCTGAATAATGAATTGCTGTTAGATCAGTCAGTCTCCAAGTATGTGTCATCCTACTAAAAAACATTCCTTCACCAAAACCATCAACATTCCTTTACCATAAAATTTCTAAAAACCAACCACTAAACTATTACTAAAATTATAACCATAGTCTTACACTGCACTCTATCACCAAATGTTGTTTTATAAAATAAACTTGTAAAACATCCCATATGTGTGTTGCATAGATGATATGTTTAACAATTCACTTTTTGACTACAATGATACAAAAGCATATTTTACAGGAATATATTAAAATGTTATTGCCTGAAGATGCGAGAAGAATTTAATCTATAAAATATTTATCATTACAAAGGTATTGCTGTTTTTATACTTATAACCCTGCAATGCAATATTTGTACACATAGAGGAAAGTTTTATCCAGCTATTCACAATAAAGTGGAAATATTTTCAATTTACTGTTACTACAGACTAAGTGTGTTCCAATATACACTGCTAGCACTGTAAGCTGTGACGTCAATTATGTATACTATAAAGTTGTTCCTTTTTCTTTGCTATACAGTTACAGTTTAAAACGCTTCGTCGTCCAGTATACTGACATCCCCATTCAATTTTCCATTTTCACTTCAATTTTACAAAACCACGATTTTACTAAGTCATGATTTGTCTTCACCCATAATTTTAAATAATATAATACTGTTAAATTTTTTAACTTGAGCCACTCCTTTTTATTGATCACAGTACTGAGACAGAAGCTCGAAAGCGCACGTACTCACAGTGCAGAAATGGTAACGATTTATGACATCATACATTTCCACCAATTTTATTGCATTCTCATTTTTATAGCGTGGTCACCCTAGTCAGAATTGAAAAATGGGGGCCTGTGCTTTTACTATTTCATATTGTATTTTCTCCATAAGTGATTGTAAATCTTTTGAGAAAATAAATTCTTAAACCGTAAACCGTTAATTATAATGGAAACAATTATAACAATACTGTTAAGAAATGTCGACCCTGTCATCAAAGAGCGATGATTGCACAAAGCCAGCCAAGATGTCTCAGAACTTTAAAGAATTATGTCATCCTATAGTTGCTACAGACCTTAAATTATTGTACTTTATTTTTTTTTACAAAAGGAGAGAGTGTATTAAGCATCAGTTTCCTTCTGATCAGTATGATAGATAACCAAAAAATATATTACAAAAACGCGGAAGCGATAGTACAATCCATTGATGGTTGCTCCTGTCTCTGATAGAACAGTTTATGAACGACGCGTTGACGCAGGCCGGATAATAGTGTCGATAGAATGTTTTATCGTTAGTATAATCCGACCAAATGAAAGAGCAACACCTGACTTAATCATTTTTACAGCTCTTAACGCAACCTGTATGACAAAAAGAATCAGAATTCTGGCAACATCGTAGACGTAAAAGTCTGTTTAACAAGTGTCAGTATCCTGGTAGAGTGCAAGTGTCAATACCAACTTTTAGTACAGCCTAACTTCCAGATTAACATACTCACGTAATACTTAGTAGGGACCACCAAACTTAGAGCGAGGAGGCAGTTTAGACAAGGCTAGGTTTCCTTGAGGTAGGTTCCTCTAATTTGAGTACCAAATTTTACCATAAACTAAATTCCAGATACACATATCTTGAGTTCACCCCAGACCATTCACACTAGTCACACTTGACGGAATACATATTAGGAACCAATTGTTTTTTTTCTTTACCCAGGGTCAAATTATTCCCTTCCATTAAGATTAATTAATCTCGTCAATCTATACGGGCACACATCGAAATGTTCTACACAAACACAAGTGTAGCGTTTATTAAATTGGATGCATCTACACAGCATTCAGCTTCCTCCTGAATGAAAGGGTATAAAACTAATTAGTTTGGCGATAGGTAGTGAACGGGCGAGGGTGAGGGGATGGGGTGGGTCAATTGATATGAGTCGACGTATGTTCAAAACACTGATAATTACAACCGGTCTGGAGGTATTTTCCTTGTTGTCTGGATACTACTATGTTTGGCTAGTGATTGTTTTTTTTTTTTTTTCTTTAACAATTTTGTAAACAACATGCTTTTGGTTATAGAAGTTGTTGCTCGATACGATTTTTGATTGATTTGCCTAAAGCTAAGCTTAGACCAAACGAACATAGAGCACCTGTTTTTGGTTATAGAAATTGTTGTTTGATACCATTTTTGATTGATTTCCCCCAAAGGTAAGCTTAGACCAAAAGAACATAGAGCTAGAGCATTCTTTCGCGATCTTTTAGTATAAACGAAAGTTCGTTCTGTGCGCTTACATTTAAATATTAATGAGAAAAGAACTAGAATATGAATTAAAATCGTTGCGAACGCAGACATACCAATGAAATAATACTCTATCTCTGTTTAAACTGAAAAAAATTGATAGAGTGGAGCTGGAATGAGCATTCGCTCGTCTGATATACATCGGCCTTAAGAAAAATTTTTGCTCCTCTTGTAGATTAATCTTAAAACATCGCTCAGAAACATCTCTTCTCTTCTGACCTCTTCTCTTCCCTTCTTTTCCTTTCTCTTCTCTTCTCTTCTTTTTTCTCTTCTCTAATATGAGAAGAATGCCAATAAAAAATTATTATTAATAAACATATTGTGGAGTAATCAAGAATAGTCCACAATAATCAAGTCATACTTACTGGTATTATGTCTAGACACAAAGTATTCCATCTCCAATAGTAAAAATAATCAAATTCAGATGGTATTTAAGAGTTACATTTTAATAAAAACGTTAACTTTAATATTAACATGGTATTTTTAAACACTATAAAAAAAAGATAATAAATAAACATTCAGTGAGGAAATGCAGCTAGCATTCTTGGCAACGTTCTATCCGGTCGTAATACGAAGTATATTGTTAATATGAATATTAATTAAGTTATTTCACATGCTTTAAAAACGCAATAAGAATATTTTCTTCTATACAATAATACAATTTAGGGAACTTTCCAACTTAGGGAAAAGTTCTCCAATTGTCTCGTCTATATAATGCAATACCATCAATAGAGTATTGTTTATAATAGTTTTGATTATTGTAAAAAAAAATGGCCAAAACCGTGTCAAGACACGCTTATATAGAAGGGTATCTGATAAGCTATAAACGTATTTGTTAAATAACTTCAAAAATCGTCCGATTTCGTTCAGAATAATTTTCCTAATGAGTTCTATCAACATGAAAGATTTCAAGTCTCTACGTCTAATAGTTTGGAAATGCTAGGGTGGGGGGACCATCTTACGGGCAGACAGACGGACGGACGGACAGAGCGAAATTATAAGGGTTCCTTGTAGAACTACGGGACCCTAACAAATCCTAATAAAATGTTATACATTTTATTCTGTCTATTTGTTAGGGTTTCTACGCTTCATACGCTTGTGTCATATTTCGTACAAGGCATTTAATTTAAGCACTTATATAAGTATGTATATGTATATATACTTGAACGGACAATAAACGAAATACTTTTTCAAATCAAGTATGGACCTCAAACCATAAAACGTTAGTGAAATTATTTTTAAATACAATGAATATATTATAATATATGTTATCTTAATGAATGTTTTAAATGGGAATGCTAGTTGCTTGTGCGTTTGTTCCGCTTTCACTGCTTAACTGCTCAACCGATCATCACAAACTTTTCATCATTTCTGATTCTGTTTTTCGAACCGAAGTAAGTCGAATCGCCTTTACTTAGGATGAAAATGTTCGTGCTAGGCCCAAGGGAGACAGGTCTTAATCTTGACACAACACTTCTTTATTCAATGCTAATGCATGAAGAAGGGTCCGCTGTGGGCCTAGCACGAACATTTTTGGATGACAGGATGAAAATGATATCTAAATGACATATCACATAGATATATGTGTTTAAGTGCAAAAGTTAGTACAGTATAATATCATTGATCATAGCATCATTTCTTTTCTTATATATCTTTTATATAAGCTCATATTTAAATAAAATCCCTGCAACTAATTGAAGCTGTTTTTGCGGAATGGATCTGAAAATAGATGCTAAAGTAATGAATGACATCAAATTATGCTCTGAGCTCGACAGAAAGCATTACTGGAACCTTAATTCGCGATTAAGGCGAGCATAGAATGCGGGGTGAGCGGCGGCGTGGAGGCTTCAGAGTGCATGGCTCTCTCTCAATCTTTGGATTTTAATCCATAGTGGTTGAATAAAATAATATAGCTTAATTATTAACTATATCTATGCACAATTATAGGTTTTATTAAGGATTAGTAAATGCTAATATGTTTATAAAATATGCATTATTAATAAATTAATATCATGCACACCAATGCCAAACTATTTACACACTCATGTATATATTTTACTATGACGTGAGTCAAATCGTAAACATTGAGACCGTATGTATGTACATATATTAATTGTCAAATATAAGTAAGCCGTTGTACAAAGAATGTAGTAGCAAAATCCAATCTTTATGGGCGAATTTTGACAGGCGATCTTTCGTAATATTAATCAAATAACGAATGTAAATAAAAATAAAACATTGTCTTGATAGGTACTTAAAATAGACTTATCCATATGTATATAATCGCCGATAGCTATTACGTTACACGTGACATTGATTTACGTTGTTAATTCCGCGATTCCGCGCCATAATCGTCAAACACTTGTTATAACAAATACGCCATAATTTAACACACACGCTATTGTAGTCCACGTAAATCATGATAGATATTGTTTTGATTGTCGCTCATTATGTAATAAATATACAGGTTAATTTAATTACGTGGCAATTTGTTTTTATTTATGTAACTCAAGTGAGTGAGTGGCGTGAGTATATTATCACTTTTTGTCGTCCAAAGAGCTCTGGAAACCAAGTCCTAATATTGTTAAAAAGTAGAAATAAGAAAAAATAAAGTGTCATTGCCTCAGAACCTTACCGTTTTTCACGGGGTTTTAATATGGCATCTGGAATTTTGTTAAAGAAACGTATGTACTTAATCCACCTTACTTATTGCCGATTGCATTAAGTCTTTGTAATATTAAAACGTAGTTTTAACAGTATTTTCTCTTCAAGGTCATACTATAGAGTAACTTATAACAGAAGTGACGTTATAAAAGAAACATGAAAATATACGCCAACTACGTATACGAAATAAACAAACCCAATTAATGCCACATTTTTGACACATGTTTGAAACCACAAAATATTTACTCTTAAATTGCTTACGGTACAAAAAGTTTTAATAACTACAATATTAGGGAAATATGTTATTATATATTGTTACCGGGAACTTTTATATGGTAGCACGCCTTTATGCGATCCTAGTACTCTAGATGAAAAGAGTTACGTCATCCAAACGCGAAGGCCTTTAAGGACCAAAATGGTGGTTGGTTGTTTACATTTGATTGACTTTATTGATAAATTTCTAAAAACACATCATACTTATCTTTAAAATCTTAATGTCTAGTCTAGGTCTATAAGTATTGAGATAGTCTTTTTAAAACAGCATATGACAGAACTTTCTTTCTTCTTCTTCCTAGCGTTATCCCGGTCTAGTATTACCAAGTTCTGCTTAAATAGCAGATGATTTATTTGGCTGTGGGGCGAGTTAAGATAACCGATTGCCATCTGACGTCATCCTCGGAACCCCCTCAATCTCTACAACCATTTGAAATTGATACATATTCCAAGCCATGATTTACGCATTTATACCATACAAAGGTATACTAAATCTCCTATGTTCGAACGAGGAACGGCAAGGTAAAATAGGGTCAGGTTATAAGAATGTAGCGATGAGCGTTTTAAATCACAAGCGATTACAGTTAAATAAATGACATAACAAGCATGGTTTTACACATTTACATCATACAAGGGTCAAAACCTTCAATCTTCGTATGAAAAGTTTAAGGTAAAACAGGCCCAAGTTGTAAGAATATAGCGATTATCGTTTTACATGACTAGCTACTTGAAGTGAGACAATATATCTCCTCCGTGGTAAATTTATATGAAAATAAAAAACAGTTTTCCGCCGAACTATCTTCCGGTCGCATACAAAAACAATTATTTCAAAGCACTTGTACTTTTTTAAACGATGTTTTAAAAAAGGAATATAAAAAAACATCACTGATACTGTCATATGTCATTACACTGTCATAGCGGACCGGTTGTATAGTAAATTACTTATGTATACTTTATCAGATCGCTGCCATACTTTAATTTACATAAAGAATAATTTGTACACTAAAATGCTTTTATTACTCAAAGCAGAACATAAACAATATTAGAATATTTATTTGCATTACATTCCTCATAATTCACTGACCATCTGTCAAACCCATCTCCTCTTTGAACTTCTTTTTGGCGGTAACTTCCTTACGCAAATTGCCTTCAGAACACAGAGGTACAATATTTCAAAAGCAGTGTTAGAATTGGTCACCCATCTACATGCATATCGCCAGACCAGGGTAAGAACTACTTAACCTAGGGATCAACTAAAAAGCCTGCCACTGAGTAAGATAAAACGTTCCCAAAAAAAGGATAGTTATAAAATTCCAAAAATAAGTCTAGCAATTTATTTTTTGAGTTTAGTATAATAAGTAAATACCACTATCTTATGCAAATTATAATTTTATTAACAACATATAGGTCATTAACAGTCTCCACCTTTGAAATCCTGATTTTGTAATGAAGTTTTGCTCATTGCATGTTAGGCCGGAAAGATAAAATATAACAGGCATTTACTGTAACATAAGTTAAGAATCTATATTTCGGTGAACTGTTCGTTGATAAAATACTAGTTGTCTCCCGCGACTTCGTCCGCATAAAATTGCGAAAGCTCTTACACTTGATATATAGTCTTAAATAAACATATGTTACGCAAACTTTTAGATTTGCGGCTAAAATGTGACCATGCATTCCATTTATAATTATACATTTAAATTACAAGATAAATTTCATCTTTGTGATTAGAACACATTTAGCTTGTTTTTTTTGCTTAAAGATTTGTTTTATTAAACTAGAAATCGCCTGGTGGTCTAAATTTGGCCAAAAATCTTATTCTTATTTAAAGCTATTCAATTCTTTGTACAAGAACCGGGGACGGGGACGGGGACGGGGACGGGGACGGAGTGTCTAGTATCTATAATAGTCCAAAGGAGTGAATTTTGAAGAGATGCTAAATTTTATCTCTTCTTTACACTGTTTAACTATCGACGATCTTCATATTATATTCGTTTAATGAAGAAGAGTTATGAGGAAGTCTCGAATCCAATCATATTATTAGTAATATGAATAGTCTACATTCTGTTATCATGATAGAACAACGGCACCCATTTATATATAAACAGCTATAAGGTATAAGACAAGGAGAAGGATGTGTAATATACTTAATAATATATTGTTTGAAATTAATTGAACATTGATTATGAATGGATATATATATCGAACAATAGAGCGTTACAAAAATGTAAATTGAAATAAAATTGTCATTATATAACACATTTGTGTATACAATTATATATTCAATTATGACGTTATTGCATTCAATAATATAATAAAAAGTGACTGTTATATCACTGTTTAGTTGTTTGTAACGATCTACTGTAAAGGTGGGAATTTGGGGTTACAACAACTTACGTAGGAGGTATCAAACTCTTTGTTTTAAATCTTTTTTTTTTAAATTTCATCTTACACATTTAAGTGAAGTTAGCAATAGATGTTTAACTCACGTCAACGAACACAGCATTGATGTAGTCGGTAAAGCTGTTGCCTTGAAACGATGTCAAATATGGTCGGAAGTTATCCGCTGAGTAGGATCATACCAGATTTGGCTAGGCAGGGGAGGGAACACTGGCAGTGAAGGGGTTTACCTGGTGAAGGACCACAAGTTCATGCCAAGATTCTTCAAGCAGCCGACGTTCTGCTCCCACTGCAAGGATTTTATATGGTAAGTAAAAATCTCTTTTACATGTCTCGTTAAGAGGTTGATACATTTTTGTTTTGATTGGAATTAAAAATAGTTAATGTTTACAATGCAAAGGCGTGTAGGATGTACGCGCGGTCTCCTTGTGATAACGCAGATTACGGCTATGTAGCGAATTTAACTTGTATGTGGTTCTTAATGCAAATGTTACAGAATTATGCGGAAAGCGCATGTTATGACATAATAATAAATGAATATTTACCGTTTTGGCGTGCGATATATTTTACTGACCAATAATAAATTTCGCAACTGCGCACAGTAATTTCGTTTTATGATTATTGTTACTGACATGACTGATATATTTCTCACACTCTCATAATTTATCAAATTTGTACTTAATTTATAAATAAAGTCTATTTACCTGTGATGAGCACCTTTGTATATTGTGATTTTTTAAATACTGTTTGTGTAAGGAATAAGTTACATTCAAAAATTTGAAATTATCACATAAAATGCTCAAGCAGGTAAAAATTAGACTTAAATCTAATAAAAAAAGGCCTCAATTCTCCATTTAAATATGATTTAAAATAATAGAAAATGAATTACAATATTTATTTAAGTAACAATGTTAAATATTTAAAAAATGTATTTCAAAAGAATTTATATTATATATCAAATGGTAAAGCATATTTAAATATATTAAAATTTAGTAGTAAGTTTCAACACAAAAAGTATTTTACTAAAATAACTATCACAGTTTAATACCGATGTATACAAATTAATTCGGTCTGTTTTTGCAGCTCCAAAAATATATTTCAAGAGACCTATCTATTAAGAGATAAAGAATTAGCATATGAATCAAAACAGTGTCCATAGCTGCTTACAGCTCGCCCACATCTCACCGATACTTTTTTAAAACCCTGTCTCGGGGAAACTGCTTGTCTCTCTAGGTGTCCCAATTTTGAAACCAATTTTCAATATCTCCAAAGAAAAATGAAGCAGATACCTGCCCAATCCTGTTGAATCTGTCAAAACATGTAGAAGTCAGAAGGAGTAAAGTTCAGAGAATACAGTGGGTGCTGTAAAATTTCTCATTGGGCCATTTCTAATTATTTTTGTTAACTTTTGCGACGTGAGGCCGAGCGTCGCGCGTCGTCATGCGAGAGAATAACTTTGTCATAGCTGTTCGATACTGCGGCGGTTGTTTTCGTAATAATAGAGGTCTACATTTAAAGCTGAAATAACCACTGTTGAAGCATGGAAACCATAATCTACCATACTTGTCAGCTTACATGAGTTTCAGCTGTGCCTTTGTCCCAAAAAAAAGAAAAAATTATTACTTCCCGCAAATGCTGTTTCTGTACCAAAAAGCTGACAGTTTCAAAAACGTATCAAATGTTTAATTTGTATGAAACTCAAGACAATAACTTCTGGATATTAACGACAGATGTCTTATCTGTCACAACAATCTGCTATTATTATAAGTTTCAGGTTTTAGAGATACCTATTAAAAAGATACCGAATTAATTTTTGCACACAATACGTTAACATTGTTTAAATTTATACCTGTCTAAATATTTTGTATCATTAAAAAAAAATCTGATAAAAGAATATTGAATGCATTATCACAATAGGTAGGGGAAAGGAAATTAAGAAGGACTGTTATTTTCTTTTTTTCTATTTTATAACTTTTACATAATCGTATTTATTACACAATATACAGTTTATTATATTATATTATATATTATGTATAAATGATTCTCCCTTGGTCACCTTTATTTGAGAACGGCTAGACCGTTTAAGTATTTTTTTTAGAATTACGTTCGCAAAATATTAAAATTGACGGTCACATTTTTTTTTTACTAATAGAATATGACGCTGT